>JAOWAY010256570.1:0-15907 GCA_028565895.1 Goniobranchus geometricus | reverse complement strand
GACTCGGCCGGGGATCGAACCCGCGACCTAAATAAATATATTATACATACATATATGCAAGCATACATAATACATACATACATACATACATACATATATACATACATACATACATACATACATACACACACATTGAGAAAATATCGAAGAAGTAAGTGATTATGATAAATGTAGTGGTGCTATTGATAACGATGAAGGTGATGATGATGATCATGAGGAAGATGATGGTGATGATGATCATATTTTGGTTTAAGCATTCTGTCTTAAAAGAGACAAAAAGCAGAGTTTATGTATGTATATGTGTGTGTTTAGGTGGAGTTGTGTGTGTGTCTGTTGAAGTGAGTTTGCCTTTGTTGAGGCCATAAAGCAATGGACATTGCATGAGTTAGTTATGTGTGTGCCTGTGTTTGTGTTACATGTTAGCCTTTGAAGGGGAGCAGGGCGGATGGCAGCTGGTGCGCCCTCATTAGCTACATCACCAAGTCAAGGGATACTGGGAAGGCCAGGTTTTTTGTTTTTTTTATCTTACAGCAGTTCTAGCTTTTGCTTCATCATTCTTTTGTGAATAATAATAAAGGAGATCAAACAACACTTTTTTTCAGTTTAGTGGCTTTTTTGCTTCCCCTGTGTTTGGTTTTATCATGTTTCACTGATTTAAATGGTCACAAGTATCTCCCAAACATGTCCGCAACTTAAGTATTCAATCAGGATATACACACACCTGTCCTGGTTTTCCTTGGGATATGAAAAAGTTACCAAGAAGTGAAAATTCTCCTGACGTTTCATCCTCCAAGACGTAAGAGCCATCCTGAAATGAAAATGAGACGGACGCATACACATACACTTAAAGTGCTTTTAGAATATCAGAGTTTCCTAATTGCCTTTCTAGTGGTTACTGTAACTGCTGATGACTTTTAATCTTTTGATGACTGTTTTCATCAATGAGAATCTCATTCTCTGCCTTGACTTGCCTTGAGAACTCATCATCATTTTTTATGTCTTGTTATGAGGATATATGACATCATGATTCTACATCAATTGTCAAAGCAGACTGTTGAAACTCATCAGGAACCTTCTAATTTTAAGTAGAGCTCACAAACATCAGCACAGTTTCTCATCTATAAGTTAAGAACAAAGCCAATAATCATTTATCAGAGAAGATGAGCGGCTATCACATAAAACAAAACTTTTTACTAAATAATCTTAATGTCTGGAAGGAAACTCCTTACAAGTACAGTATAGTTAAGTCCACGTCTTTTCTTCTTTTTCTGGTCATGTTATACAAATAATGTGCATTTTGTACTGAATAGCAAAAATATACCCCAATGTGAAAGACACATACTGACAATGTTATTACAAGAGTATATATATTTAGAGCGAGCATCAAAGAACCACTCCCTTCCCCTTTCTTACTACTTACATCACACACAAAAAAAATTAAACCAACAGGCATTGCTGCTTATTTCTTTATGCTTTTGATTTATGCTAGCAAAGGAACACATACCATAACAAACTGTTGTTGTCAGAAAGTTCTGTCAGGGTTTGTATCTTGAATTGTAAAAAAAACTAATAAAGATTTTAAAAGACAGCTTTCTGTACATTACACTACACATTTTGGAATTTAATGAAAACCACAACTAATTCTGACCAATCTTGTTAATGCTCTGAAAAGCCTCCATGTCTATCCATGATAGTTGAGGGATGCTCACTTTCTTGGTTCTTTGCCCATGACGATTCTTAGGCCCAACAGGACTTCTGAATTACCATATACTTCTAAGATTCATTTGCACACTCCAAGCTCTGATATTAGTCTGATATTAGATTTCAGTTTGTTAAATTCTATTTATTGACAGCTTTGCATTTTTATCATGTCTTATTAAGTGTGGCAGCATGGCTGTAGGGTCAAGACAGTGGACTTGTAACAGCGAGGTTCCAATTTGAGGCCAGGCTTCGCCACTGCACTGTGTAATCCTTGGGAAAGACTATTCACACACATTTTCCTCTTCCAACTCAGGTGTTTTTGAATACCCTACCATAGGCAAAAGATCTTGTCAGTATGCCAGAGAAAGTGCACCTGTAAAAATAGCTCCAACTCTGTATACTCTAAATTGAGTTGAGAGGGTATCTGGTTGGAAAAGGCCTATCCAGGAACACTTGGACAGCGCTTTGAGCACAATAGTGGATTTAGCGCTACATGAAAGTTCTAATTAAGTAATAGCTGTATGCCCATGAAAGTTATCAAGGGGGGCCACAGGAAGGATTCCTGCACTTTTCATTAATTACAGGAGCTGCACCTGTCCACACCTCATCTCACCTTTCTTTTCACATGGCTGCTCCAATGATGTCATACTCCCGTCCATGGCCCCGCTCAGGCGACAATGGGTGGTGACACTTATTTCCATTCTCCTCCACTTGCTTTGACCCTTCTTACTGACCGACCTTGTTTGTTACATTTAGATATTCAAAAAAAAAAAAATTTGTGTTACTGAAGAAAATCAAGTTCTCCAATCTTAACTCAATTTTTGGTCCCTGGTTAAAATGGTATCAGATTTTGAGTGTGGTCAATCCCCATGAAGATATTGGTCATGGAAAGTAAGGCCGAGTGATGTCATACTCCTGTTCATGGCACAGCTCAAACAACAATGGGTTATAAAAGCTCATGATGGTACAAAAGAAGAGCAAGTAGGAATTACAACTTCCTTCCAGTGAAAAAAGTGTTGCTTTCAGATGCTTTAAATTTTTGGACAAGTTTTTAATATGTTGATCAAGTGACAAATAAGAACATGATTGATGCTTCGGGTGGCGTTATGTGGCATGATTAATGAAAAAAGCTTTCTATCTGTGGTTTTTAACTTCTCATTCTTCTTTCTATGAGATCAGTTTCCTTTCAGAACAAAAAATAATGGTGTATCTTTATCTAATAATTTGTTTTTAGTCTGAAGTGCATCTTTGTCTATATGAATCCATAAATGCTTAGCTTGTTAACTTGATATTGAAAATAAGTACCGGTATTGACAAGGACCTCTCTGCATTTTTATACTTACCACAGATAATGATGTCTGGCTCCTAAATGGCATGCAGGAAAATAACATGAACTTTCACTCAAGTTTTTACACAGTTTTAAAGATTTTCCCCATTTTTATAATGAAGTGAATAAAAAATGAAACTGACCTCTTCAATGACCCTGGCAATTTTAGTTTTATTGTTAGCATTTTCTCCCTGTCGCAGATTGCAAATCAGCTCACAGTTGACCCCAACTTTGTGGTGTGGGCCTGCCCCAGCTCCAAGAACAAAAGATTCTGGATGTTCTATCAATTCAGTCAGGCTTGAGAATTCATAGTTCTGGGGAGTGATGAATAAAGGATTAGATCTATATGTATTCAATTAAATAATGGCTGCCACTAAAAGTGTATATATTGTGAAAATAAATAAAACTGGAGAGGATCCTCTTCTCCTTTCAGCTTATCCTTGTTAAAAATCGCAAGTACAGCCTAAATATTTTTAAGGCTCTGCAAAAGACAGCACACAAGGCACAGTCAAAAATGTACGCTTATTTTGTCAAATTAAGGTCAGAAAAATCTTTGATGGGTGAGATACGTCTGCTTTTAAAAAACCACCCAGGGAAAAACCATGTTGTGTAACTCGTCATGCTTTTGTCTGTTTGTAATTGAAGAAACACTAGTTTCCTTCTCATCATGGCCATTTTGATGAAACAAACAGTAATGGAAAGGGCATTTAGCTAGTCCCTATTATATTTTGCAATTGTTCTAACGCTACTTATAAATCTTGAAAATCTGCTTATCTTCAAAAGTGATTATCTGCCGTTTGCTTCTCAAATAATAGTATTAGTTAGCATGAGTCAATTATATTTTTCTACCCTTAACTCCAATCCTATGACACCCATTAGCCCTAGCCAAACAGGACATAGATCAAACTCTGTGAAGCAAAAAATTAACACACACACACACACATATATATTTATATACATACATATTTATATGTGTGTGTGTGTTAACTGTTTACATATATATATGTGTATATGTGTGTGTGTATATGTTGAAAGAATCAGAAAAAGAATTTTGCCAAGAAAAAAACTGTCACAAAAAAAAAGAAAGACAGGAACAACAGGAAAAAGTATGTTTAAAAAAAACTTATAACTTAGTATTGGAATGATAAAACAATCTAAATGTATGAAAGATTCAGGGCATTACGTCATCTTACAAAGATTTCTTTTTCACCTTGTCCATCTGTGGGAAGGGCTTGAGGAAATCTGGACCTCCAACATCAACGATGCAAGTGCTGCCCCCTAGACCTGAAAGAACCAATCCATATTGGGTTTTCATAGTCCCCACTTTGATTTTTTTTAAAGTATTTCAAGAGAATGATTTCAGAAACTTAAATGAATTTTATTTGTACAGCACTTGAAATAATTTTTAAAATTTCAAAGTGCGCAATGTTTACATTTTACATAAAACAATGTGATTAAAAAATAATAACAATAATTGTAGGTTAAAATTGTCAATAACACATATTATCAATGGCTTTGTATAGTATATAAATATTAGATTTGATCAATACACAAGTACGGTATATGAATTTAAAGCATTGTTTTAGCAGCATTTTAAAAAACACACCCAAAGTGTGTTAAAAGTTTCCAGGAATACAAAAATATGCATTTATATATTTAAGCAGTTCTCAAAAGTAAATGGTTTTCAATTTCCTTTTAAACTCATTCTTCGTCTTACAGTAGCTTAGGGAAGGCGTTCCAGACCTTAGGGCCAGCGAAAAAAAAAAGGCTCTTTGGCCAATTGTTTTTAAATTTGCCTTTGCAATGGTAAATTTTCGAGACTCAAAGCTCGAGTGCAAGATTCTTGCTGGCTGATGTACATGGAGCATGTCGGAGCAGGTCAGACAGGTATGAAGGAAGAGTCTTGTCAAAATATTTAAAACAAAGTGAAGCAATTTTATATTCAATTCTCTCCCGAACAGGGAGCCAATGAGGATCTCTTGACATTTGCGTTTAACTCTTTATTCTATTTTTTCCCCAGAACTACTCTGGCAGCATTGTTCATGGCGACTTGAACTTTTGTAAGGAGATCTTCATTTGCTCCATACAGGAGAGAATTGCAATGGTCAGTTTTCACAGGAACACTGTGCACAGCAAGTTTTTGGCCACATCTGTCATGATAAATTTTCTAAAATTACTGATTTTCTTCATGTTAAGATAAATTTATTTACTGAAATTTGTAACATACATGTTCATTTTCAAGTCACCGTCTGAAAAGATTCCTCAATTTTTAATGCTTTTTAATGATGTTATTAGAGACGGGCCAAGCAACAGAGAATAATTAATGGCTTCATTTGTTTGAACCTTATCGAGTGTTGATTTATGACCAGAAATCAAATATTCAGTTTTAGATTCATTCAGCTTGAGGCGATTTCCATTCATCCATGTTTTCACTTCGCTCATACAAGTCCCAGTTTCGAATCTTTTATCGTCAAATGAATTTCTATGACTATGACAGATAATATAAATTTGGATGTCATCTACATATGCATGATAATTTATTATGATTTCTCTTGAAAATTGTAAATATTGGCTGTGTATACAAGATGTACAAAATTGGCCCAAGACATGAACCCTGTTGAACCCCATAGTTCATAATAGACTGTTTCAAGTAGTCAGTTCCTACTGCTACTCTTAGGGTTCTGTTTTAGATGTAGGACTACCTCCATGTCAATACTGGACCTGCTATGCCATATGTCATTTGAAATCACTGCAAAAAGATGTCATGATAGACACAATCAAATGCAGCGCCTGCATCTAAAAGAGTTAATATGGTTATGTTCTTTTGGTCGGCTCTTTCAAATAGATCATTGAAAATTTTCAAATTGGCCGTTTCTGTTGACTGATATTCTTCTAGGAGGTCATTCTTTTTAAGATGTTGAAGCAATTGGTCTAACACTACTTTCTCAAGGATCTTATTTTAAAATGACAGGTTCGAAAGTGGTCTATAATTTGTGAGTTCATTTATATCTAGATTCTTTTTTTGATCAGAGATCTTATTATAACTTGCTTAAAATTTGATGGGACAATACCAGACATGATAGAAGCAAGCATAACGTCGGTAATTGGTTTTATCAATTCTTCAGGACATGATTTTAAAATGTGGGTAGGAAAGGCATCAAGCTCACAGCTTTTGGTTGGGGATTGTTTTATCAGTTTCAATATCTCAGATTGGGTAACTGAGCAAAAATGTGTCATTTGAAAATTTCCATTCAAGGGAGGAAGACATGAATGTAACGGTGTATGTTTAAGAACATTTTGTCTGTTTTTAATTTTTGAGACAAAACTGACAAGAAAATAATTTTAAAATTTTTAATTTTGATCCGAATAGTTTGGTAGCTGTGAACTAGATAGCTTACATAAAATGATATCCAAGATCCTATGGAAATCTTTGATATCAGTATTCGGTACTTGTCATTGAAATAATTCTGCTTAGCTTCTTTTCACTGCATTTAACAGGCTTCTAGCCTCAATGAATTAATTCTCACATCCATTTGTCCTGTCTTTTGCCAATGTCTCTGTTTCTGCCATTTCAGTCTTCTTGTTCTCATTATATCTTCATTGAACCACGGACAAAATTTTTCTGTGACCTTTTGTTCAACAAGAGGTGTATGTTTGTCGAAGAGGCTTTGTACTTTGTCATCAAAGTCATCAGTCTTTATGTTGGGATTTTCCTTAAGAAGTTCAGAAATGTCAATTTTTAAGTTTATTATGTTTATCTTTTTATAGTTTCTTGAAAGGACAGTCATCTTCTGCAGTTGAGTTTTGAAAAAGTCTGTCAGAAAGCTTATGACATTATGGACTGAAAAGGGGCATTCAGTTACATCAATTTTGATATTTTTGAGGTTTGCGAAGAGATAACAAGATTTATAGTGTTCATTGTCACATTGTTGGTGGGACTTTGTACATGTTGTGTCAACTTGTTACTATTTAAAACATACCAGAATTTTTTCACATCAACGTTTTCAGGCTTATTACACAAGATATTGAAATTACCTAAAAATATAAGTGGTGAGGATACTTTCATAAGGTATGATACAAAACGATTGAATTCATCAATGAAATAACTGAAGAGATGTTTCAAACTGTCGGGAGGTTTGTAAACAATAATAATGCGAATAACATGCTTACTACATCTTAAAACTGATTTAAAAGCCTCAAAACAGTCACCTGGTCTTCTACGTGCTTTTTGAAAATAATTGCAAGGCCCCCACCTCCTCGTTGTTTACGTGGGAAAGATTTGGATGAGTAACAGTCGGGTATCATATGTTAAGATTTGCCTCATCACCTTCCTCTGCCAACCAGGTTTTGCCAATGATGAAAATGTCAAAATCGGCATCAAGAATCATTTCTTCAATATCACTGGTCTTGTTTCGACTTGATCTAGCATGCTTGAATCCTTTACACTGCAATATCTAAATATATTATGCATGCATTTATAATATTTTGACTTTTGTATTTCCCTACAATCTCTCCATATTTTAATTTTCCTACGTATATATTTGAAAACTATTTGATTATTAGTCAGGAGAGAAAAATCTTTACCATAATTGGCGACCCTGAGAAAAATAGATCTCTTTTTTGGTTATTGTATGAATCAAATTGTACAAATCACAGAATTAAATGAGTAGATGAGGAGACTGAGCGATATTCATGTAGGGTGCATCATTAGCATCATGTGAAGACAAAATTTCCAAAATTTAAGAGCTAATAGCCTGTCTCACAACCATGTTCACTTTTCTCAAATGGCACAAGCTCTGTTGGCAAGAGGTGTTTGGCACATGGGGGATGCCCCAATTCCCAAGAACATCCTAAACATGGAACCTAAGGTTTTATACCAGATACAATGGTTCCTTCCACTTGCTCTACAGAAGTTTTAAGAAGGACATAAAAGCCCTTGAGATAAATGCTGTACGACTGGGGATCCACCAAAAAAAAGTCAAAAGTTTTGAGACATATTGCAAAGAAAGGGAGTTAAAATAGAAGGAAAGACACTGGAGGAGGTGGGAGCCCTTCTGTTAGCTTCGGACGATAACTGACAGACATGGAAGAAGAAAAGCTGAAGTCAAGACATGCATTGTAAAGCACAGGCCGCTTTCACAGCTTTGAGCAGTTTTGAGAACCAGAGACATTACATTTCAAACTAAACTTAGGCTCTTCAACACTAATGTGGAGTCAGTCCTATTATATTGATGCAAGATGTGAAATGCATCTAAAACTTTCATGAATAGGATCCTGGCCTTTATCAACAAGTGCCTAAGAAACAACTAATGATAAGATGGACAGACAAAGCCACAAATGAAGAAATCTGGAAGCCTTCAGGGCATACTTCCGTCGCAACTGCACAATCCAAATTTTGCACTTACTACTTTATTATTCCTGGGTGGTGACACGATGGCAGTACAACAAAGAAACCACTAGATTGGAACACTTAAGGAAAGGATGAAGGGGGAAGCCATATGGAACTTGGAGAAGAACAAGGAAAGTTGATATACAGAGAAGTGGAAAGACTTGGAATGATGTTAAAATACTGGCTGAGGATAAAGAGGAGAATAAATTGTTTGAACGTGGCCTTCACCCTGATCCAGAGTGAAAAAGGCTATCATGATGATGATGGAGGGCCTTACTGACTTTTCTAGATGCTGACAAACCCTTACCAAACATCTGACTTAACAAGCAGAGAAACCAATCAATGCACAAGACAAACCAACACCTACAATCAATGCTAGAAAAGTTGATGCAGGATGAGTTGATTTTCAAATTGATTTATTTTTCTCAGGCCCATCCAAAATGAAGCATATGGTAAATGCCAAAAATAGCATCCAACATTTAAGCGAGTCTTTTTTTATGATTTTGTAAATTAATTTGTGGGCTTGGTGTACAAGGTTTATGATGAAGGGTAGGAGTACTATAGTTAGGAATGGGGAGAGGATAATTTCCCCCTCCAGGGATATGGGGAGGGAGACATGTTAAAGGTGACATTCAGTGAGGGTGCAAAAACAAAAGTTTCAGACTTTAATAAAAAAGCAAAACAAATCAAAACGAAAAATCCCCAAAACCACAACTCAAAAACAGCCTAGAAGCCACTGTAAAGAGTACAGATGAACCCTTCCATATTCACATGCAAGTAAAGTGACATGCAAAAAAGATGATATTTTAGATTTAAAAAAAAGGCGAGAGCCTTTATGTATGGCCATATTCACTTAATGTGCTCAAACTCTTCGCAAGGGAAGTGGCGACCCACGGAAATCGAGTTATGCTTTTCTTTTTTCTTGAGGAAAGTTTGGTACCCAGGAGCACTGAGCTCCTTTCAACCTAACTCAAGATCCGTGCTGCGGTTATATCAGGACCCATCCTGCTTCTTAACAGCACATAGAAAGATATAGCTTGATCATCACACTGATGATGAAGACGAAGGGAGTTATGCTTCATTGACTGTATTTATGAGAGTTGCAGTGCATAGAGCACATACAAGCCACAGACGTACATTAATGGCTAGGACTGCCACTCATACATCAGCTTGTTAACTTTTATAGTCATGTGTGACAATGATTTTTAGAAGGGTAGACATGTAGGATCAAATCAATGTTCATTAATATTAATATTAATATCAATAAATATGTAAAGAGTACACCAAGCCAATGAAAAACAAAAGCCTGGTTTATTATAACATATCACAGATTTTACATTCATTTTCATAAAGATATCATTGACTTTTAAGTGAATCCTCCACCAAATATTCCAAGATATTCTTTTCAATCTTCAACGTTCCATACCCTCTTAAATTACTGACCTACTCGCTTCTTAATGCCATACGTGTGATTGAAAAGCTTACAGCTTTGTTTCACAGATTTCGTCTTGAAGTATTGTTGAACAGCAAAAGTTTTTTGTTGTGATACAAAGGTCATGTTTGAAAAATAAAACAAAAAAGCATTTTAAAAGTTCATTTAGCACAAAATATATGACTGTACACGATTTGACAAAATCCAAATTTCATGTCGTCTTTGTAATTGCACGCTTTGAAGTACAATTTAAAGCTAGGTGTCCTTAAATTGCAGCATGCTTTTGGACTTGGATTATGTCTTTTGCTTTTAGAATTCAACAATGTAGACTCTAACTCTTAAACTGTAAAAGTTATTGCATCATCTTGGAAAGCCCTTTCAAAATGTATTAGGTGAACAAAGTCATTAGCACGGCATATTCTCTTATTGTACAATGCAAATCAAATTACAGGTCCCATTCCTGGGTCAGACACTTACCTTTATCAGCAAGATGAAAGGGAGCAGAGGTCAAATCTGGACATTCTGTCACTCTCACTTCTGCTGTTTTGAAATTCTCAGCTAAGCCTTTCTGAATCACTATTAATAGGACAAACACAAAAATCATTAATTACAATCTCAAAGTTATTTCATTTTGAAACATAACCTCAATAGAAAAGAGCTAAGCACACACACAAACACACATACACACACACATATTTGCCTTGGAGTAGTCCACACTTTGTCACTGTGAAAAGGAGCATGTGCATGTAATGGTCAGTGAGTGAACAGAGAGAAAAGAAAGTGTGAGGGGCAGACAGAAAAAGACGATAAAATTGAAAGAAAGAAAGTACAAAAAAGATATTAATATACTGAAATACATAGATACACTCATAATTTCTTATGTGTGGTGACTCTCTTTTTAAGGTTAACAAAGATTCCAATTAAGTTATTTTCTCCTACTTTAAGATTACGGTATTTAATTATTTGATAATAAAATTATTTGTAAAGGGTTGCAAGAATAAAATAGATTAATCTGATAAGGTAATTCCCAAATTATGAAAAATATGTATGTAACATTAGTTGTGGAAATATTACAGCCTAACGCTGTTAATTCAACTGCGTTTATCTAACATACTGTCTAATCCGATACAATGTTTAGTTATGGAATAAATCGCTATTTCGTCTCTATTAAAGAACCAGTAATTCATTTTTCGAACTCCCACACTCATTTTTCACATTGGTCAGGTATGAGCAATGATATCCTAACTCATCACAGCAATTTTAATAATTCTTGAATAGCGAGGACTTTTCAATTAATCTAACGTCCAGACACAATTAGAATGAGTACATGTGTTGCTGCCCATATGAGTGCAAGTGTCAAACTTATAGGCCAAATGTTCAGCAATTAAAAGCACCATGACAGGCATGTGACTTCAAACCTTTTTTTTTTCAGTGGCTGTGACAGCCAGTCTATCGTTGTACAGGCCTGGATGTTAGTCAGACAATAAAGTGTGGGTGCTCGACACTCATCTTAATGGAATTCTGTATCTAAAAATTTTGTACAAAAAAAAAAGGACCGGGCAAAAAGTTAAACTTTGATTTGAATTTAAAGACGATGCATTTTCACACTCTGAGATTTCTATTTCTGAAAAAGTTTCAAATGTAAAGTCATTAATCCAACAACTGTCTCATCTGTCAATTTTGACGCGATGAGCAATGCTGGATTGACAGCGCCAGACTGTGTATTATTTTAAGAATAGAATTCTCTAAGGCCAATAATAATCCTGGATGACCAATTCTGCTGCTGAACACTGCGAGCTCAAACAAAGCTCAGCAAAAGTAGCACTTTCTAGATTCCTTGTGTTTTGTTAGCAATTGCAGGAAAAGCAGAGTAAAACAATATGGAGACTAGAGGAGGCCCCCAGGTTTGCATGGTATAATAAGCATCAACTTCTTTATAACTGTACTCTCAATGTAGTCATATTCAATACAAAAAATTGGTTTGACTACAAATACATTTTTTATCCAATTATCGACAGTATACAGCAGAGATCAAAATGGAGTCTCACCAATAAATTAAACTGATGCAATTTGTGTCTTAAGACCTTTAAAAATTATGGAATTATATCTCTTCTTAATTGAAAGTGTGCTCACCTCCGGGTTTGAAATTTTTTTTCCCATTTTAAAAAAATTTTTAGGCCGCAGTGTTTGCGTATAATAGAACAAGTACATGTCAGGAAGTTACTTGCGTTATAGCATGATTAAGACATTTCAAAGTGTGCTCACATAATTTTGGAATGTATAAAATCTTCATTTCGACTCTCAGTCCAGTTATAAACTTCAACGTAAAGTCAGATGTTACTGGGACTAAGTGCAGTTGTATCACCATCATTGCACTAGAGGCAAAGAAGAGTAATCATATTCATACGATTGAAGTTTTTAGGATTTTCCATGAGTTAAAAAAGATTGGCCATGAAAGGAATTTTATCTTTCCTTAATAATTTCAGCTGAGAAAAGGAAAGGAATTCAAAGAAGACAAAAAATTCCATGTAGTATGATATAGTCCCGCCACTCCAGCAAGATATAAAACATCAAGGTCAGCTCCATTTCTACCTAATTCCTAACCTGTAAGGCTCTAGTGTGCCCACAGCTGAAATATGCATGTGAAGTCCGGGACCCCAACATTGATGACAACATCCAGATCCTCGAGAAGATCCAGAGAAGGGTGATTTGCTGGGTTGTAAACCCCTATGGCAAATATCCAGAATGAGTGACAAGCTCGACCAGCTGAACTGGCCTTCCCTTGAAGTTGAAGAACGGGATAAATTTACTTGCCTTTCAACCTTATGTAACACTAAGGGAACATTAAGACTTATGCGAGTAATGCACTAAGGCTCCTCAACCCAGGGTACAACACCTGGCAGTCACACAAAGGCCAGTGCCCCATGGACACCTGCAGCCATTTCTACTGGAAAAATACTCCTTTTTCCCTCAAACCATCATGAGGCATATCAGTCCATCTCAGTGAAGGGCTTTCAGTCAGCAACAACTTCCCCAGCTCTCCCTTTCCCCATCCAAATACCTGTTTGTCACCCCACCAATGCCCCCCAATTAGGTAGGGCGCACTACTCTCACAGTAACCCGAGACCTTACAAGTATGCCAGAATCTTCAACTTGATGAAGGCGGGCAGTTATCAAAGAAGAGCAGAAGAGTGATAACTTGCTACATTCAAAATACACAAAACTGTGTTCAATGCAGGTAAAAAAAGAATTTGGCTCACTTTGCATAAACTTTGAAACAAAAAAGATCTCATGATTTTTTAAATTCTTGATTTGCTTAACCAATCGATTCAGATGTTTTTAAAGGTCAACGTTACTGCTAAGCCCGCTCCAAGTAGTTTCTAGTTTTATTTATAATACAGATCCGTACCGTATTACATAAAGCCACCAGTATCATACATGAAAACTGCAGCTAAAGAAGTCTTTGTCTTTGATTGATAATTTTATGTTTTTAAAAAACTTAGCTCTAAAGATTAACTTTCCCCAAACAAGTGAAAATCCCTTTCTTCATACCTGTTGCAATCTCTGCCAGTGGTGGCATATGGAGAATCATCTGTTGTAGATTCGGCATGTTGTGTGTAGTGTAAGCTCTTTAAGGGTAAGACTGGCTTGCAAAGACAAAGTGTCCCTTCTGAGAACAAAGAATTCAATTGGTTTAAAAGTAAAAGAACCCTAAACAAAGAATTCTAGATACCAGATCATGAAAAGACAGTATTAAGATATTAGAGTCAACTGTCAGAAAGGAAAAAGTGAAAACAGAAAAGAAATAACAGCTGCACTGTCGTCAACTGTTCACCACCTTGCCTTCAGCCAAGAGCGCAACCAAATGCCAATTGGCCAATTGTAGGTACTGAACAGTCCAAGTACTTCAACCCAGATTCTACATAATAATAAGATCTATCACCTGGCTCTTTCGAATTGCCGTTGGCAGATAAGATTATCTCAGAACATAATGTGACCCTTTGCCTTGGCAAAGCTACCACAAAAGAACGGTGATCAAAGTCGCTTCTTATCGGTTGATTTCATGCATGAGAATAAAATTGAGGCTGGTGGTTGATGGGCGTGTACTTTCGCTTTCAGTTAAATTTTCACTTTTTCATATGATGAAGAGCTCCTTCATTGTTGTAAATAACATTGCCTTGGTTGCCCCAATCAAGGCCTTGTACCCAGAAATCATGAAAAGCACGTTCATAGAGGGTTTTAATGGTAGTACCATTACTTACCAAAACAGATCAATATTTGGAAGACTAGGTGCCTACCCGTTAAGAAGGAAACGTTTGATGGTGATGATAGTAGTAGTAGTAGTAGTAGTACTTTGTGGGTTTAAACATCACTTTTCAACATCATAGGTTATATCAACGACGGTACTATTTTGACATGTTTCTGTGCTGCCACAGATAGTCAGGGAGCCATATTGCCCTATCTCTCAAGATAAGCATCGGACCTTGCAGTGAAAGAACTTTTGTTAAGTGATTTTTTCTTGAGAATGACCCTTGGGGCTATAGAAAATGCTTGATTACATTAGGAAAAGTCGGGCAATTTGAATGTATCAGCGATTATGTCCCTTTTTTGAAAACGAAATTTACCTTAAAATTTAAGGGGGATGGGAAAGGAAAATTGTCATACCTTTCTCAATTATCAATCAAATGCCCCCAAAATCTGAAATATATATTTGTAATATGTTGTGTATTGCATAGAAATAATGACATGAACAATTATATTATTCTTCTTCATTTCATTAGCCCACAAACTTGGGTATTTGAAAAAACATGAAAATTTACGTGTCGTCAAATTAACATGCACGGTGAAAACATTCATTCAAATATTTATTCAAATTTTAATATCATGCATCTCAAAGATTGCCTAGAGATATTTTCTTATTGGGTATTGATGTTCTAGCTAACTAAAATTAGTCATTTCAATTTTGTTTTCTTATTTCTTTTTTTTTTTTTTCTCCAAAAAACGGCGTTATCGCTTCCATAGTGGGGTTCAACAAATTACTCAACCCCAGCCACTTATTGAATTGGAATTTTGGCATTACTTTTATCATTGAATGGAAAGCGTTTAAAACTCATCTCTCCTTACAAGGCCATGATGGTGAACTGACAGAGCTCTCAAAGCCCATGAAAGATATCTATGAAGGCCCTCAGCAAGATGCAACCAATTCTACTGCCTTCAAAGAACAGACTAAAAGATGTGAAGAACACCTGAGGGGCGTGAAGAAACATTGGGACAGTTTTAAAGATCAGAGTGGACAAACAGCAAAGTTCTCGAACATGTATATATACAGATGGTGCACCTGATCAGAAGGTACACACATGCAGAAAGAACAGGAAACTGGCATGGACCCCTGCATGAAGTCAAGAAGATGCTTCCGTATCTCGTCAGTGTGGAACACACCATGTACAGCAGTTGTGTACCACTGTACTTACAAGACATGGAAAAGCTGGTTGAGACGCATCCAGATGTCTATGAGCAATTTATGAGAGGACACTTCACTGTCCACCGAACTGCAGAAACATTCAACGGTGTATGGAGTGACATGGCTATTGAACAAACTATGATATGAACACAGAAGGCAATACCACGCTATTCAAAGGCATCACACAGAACCAGAAAGCTACAGACAAATATATATAAACAGTTCCATACTTAACCTGTGTTTCAGAAGCAGCCAAGAATAAGGTAAACATGATGGCCAGTACTATTGTCCATGCCTAGAGTGAAGATCTGGAGGTGACAGAGCCGATTGTCGTTGAAATAGAAAACAACATGATCAACACCTTTACACAAGATGACAATGATGTTCTCTTCAACATAGCAACATGAGCTATCTTGCCAGATCATCGCATTGTAGAAGCTCTGGAACAGGGAGAAAATGCAATGAAACAAGCTCTGGAACAGAACAGTCACAGCATTCAGAGCCCCAAGATCTGCACTTTCACTTCCCTCAACAAAAAAGCTGCTTTAAAGCACAGAAAAAAACAACAACAAAAAACATACGAAAAACACAAAAACT
>JAOWAY010255460.1:0-15913 GCA_028565895.1 Goniobranchus geometricus | reverse complement strand
TTCCATTTTCACAACCGTTTGATAGTTTCGTAACTGATTTGCGTAGTCAAGCAGATAAATGTGAATTTGTTGAGAAAAAAGACATGATAAGAGATAAGATTGTAATTATTTAGTGTGCCTAGGCAGATGAAAGGAAGGCTAATGTATTAACCAGATCTTACTCTGAAAACTTCAAATATGTATGTCAGACCTTAAAAAATGCCGCTTCGCAAGTGAGAGAATGGATAAACAATTGCAGACACACAGAGTGGAGAAAGTAGGTGCTAGTAAGTACCACCATAGAAATAGAGACGATTATCCAAAGAGAGGATGTAAATTTTGTGGCTTGAATCATCCATTTGATGACAAAAAGAAATGTCCGGCCTGGGGAAAAACATGTAGTCTATGTTACAAAGAGGACTGAACCATTTCAGAGTGAAATGCAGAACAAAAGGCAGGAAGAGACAACAGCAAGGTAGCAAAAAGTATGTTCGTTATGTACATGTACCTACAGAAGACGATGCGTGGCTTAACGTTGTGGGTAACGGAAAGACGAGAACGACTGCACAACTGATTGTAATTGTAAATGAGAAACAAGTGAGATTTCAAATAGATACCGGGGCAGACGTAGCGTTTTGTTCGAAAGGAACATTGTACCAATTACAAGAAATCTCTTCATGTGGAATGGCACTACTATTTTTTCTCTCGGAGAAATAGACTTAACTGTTACAAATCCCAAGACAGGAACTAACCATGATGTCAGATTCACAGTGGTAAGAAACCAATTAAGCTGTTTGTTGGGAAGTAAAACGGAAAAGAACTAAATTTCATAGAAATCAAGGAAGATAAGTGTCTATTCGTAGTACTACTGAATTGAGGTTGGGCTAACGTCCAAGGCCTATTTTATTCCTATTTGGTATCACTGTCACCATGGCCCGGTAGCGCAGATGGTAGAACGGCTGACTGCCATGCAATGTGGCCCGAGTTCGAATCCAGCGGGCAGTGGATTCTTTTTCTCGGCCCCCTTTCCTTTTTTTTTTTTAATCACCATTGAGAAGGCATTGTTTAAAGAAAAAAACAAGAGAAAGGAAAGAAATAAATGCTTAAAAACACAACAAAGATTCACAAGATTTATGCTTTTTATTTTAAAAAACATTCACTAGTTCAATAGATTTTGTAAAGAAATAACTAAATCCACTGAAAAACCGCTGGCACCGTGCAAGCTCCGTGTCGTTTAACCACAGTGATCAGACGCCCGAGCAAGAGAGAGACCGACAAAGAGTGGGTGAGAGAGTATGGGGGGAAGGAAGGAGTGGTGGTAGAGGATAGGTGGACCCTTCAAAATACTCGCTTTTCTGATGATTGCATTTTTGTTGTGAAAACTTAATAAGACAGTAGAGATGTAGTCAACGTGTAACATAAGTTGTCAGATTGATGTTGTCATACATAAAAATAAAATAAGCTATCTGTTCTAATATTTTAGAAAAAAATTCCACTCATGAATGTGAGTACTAAAGTACCAGTATCGGCCTCTATACCGGGTACTTTTATAGATAGATAAATATAATCATCAATGTAGACTAGAGCATCAAGCTGACCAACCGATTTTGTTTGAGCAGCAAAATGCTAGACACCGGACCTTGTGCGCCTCGTCACTCCGAATTAATATATGTGAAAAGTGTGGTTGTTCCCAACCAAATCGCGAAGTTAACCTAGAGATTCGTAATCGTTTGATGTCTGTGCTGGGTTGGCCACATGGAATATAATAGGTCCACGTTATTGCTGCTGCTGCTTCTACTACTACTTCCCATTTCTGTTGTCAATAGTTGTATTTCGTAGTTGTACAGTAGTCAGAAGGCCGACCCAGGAAAGGCTGTTTGCTCGTACTAAGGATGCTGCTATTTTTAGTGGTAGGCCTACATGTACTTCAAGTAGGCTAGCCTGTAGCCAAGGAGGCAAGGAAAGTAGTCGCTATTTATAGTAGTACGAATAGGACCAGCCTAAACAATTATGTGAGCACACTTACACCATAATAATACTTTTTCTTTTTTTGCAAAGCCACATTTTCCAATTGTGTTCTCACGAATGGCAATAAACATTATTATTATTATTATTATGAGAGAGAAAGAGAGAGAGAGAGATCATTTCCTTAACTCCAGAAAAAGTCAGGGTCTCTCCAGATGGAGAAACTTAATTTTATACTATACTGATAGGGAAAAAGAACTTACTACATCCAGCACCAAATCTACATCTCTAGATCATAGATCTAAATCCAGATTGACTATTCTATCTCCCTAGGCCTATCTAAGGCTCGAATAGACTCTTTATTATTATAAATGTAGATCTATAATAATAATATCTCAATAGTCACAGAGATCTAGACTGGAGTCACTAGAATGCAGATCCAGAGTAAAGGTAAGTAATAGAAATAACTTTCCGCAGAGATCTAGATTCAACTCTAAATCAGAACTAGGGTTGCATCTTGACTTAGCTGTAATACATGAAGATAACTGAAGATTACACATACCCACCAAACCAAAAGCAAATGTCGAGTTTCAAGTCTAGTCAAACCGGATAGCCTTGGCCTGAACCGAAACCAGCTGAAGGATTATTCCTGTGGCTTCAAATATTTGCGTTTTTCCTCAAATAAATTAATTTATCGTCTCTGCCCATTTCTGACCCTCTTCAACGATTGACAAAGAATAATGAAAGTCGGCAGAAGAAAGTCTGAACAGCACCAACGAAGAATAGTAAAAAGGTATGTGTTGCACATCTTGTCTGTTGGTTGTGTGAGCTTGCCTGCCTACCAGGCGCACACCGTGAGGGTGGAGAGCTGACTGGGCCTAGACCACACACACTAGTCAACTAGGCCACCACCTTGTGAGTGAGGGCTGAGAGCGATTGCTTAGCTGGCAAGGTGTGGACCTCAAACCTGCGGATGGTTATCATCTAGCCATGAACAGCTGTTTCGCTTCAAGGCAAGGGGTGGTAGTAAGTGTTTACGTCTTTGGTAGTCGTATTAGTACAGTTGAGCACAATTTCAACATGTTTATTTTCAATTTACGGTTAATTTCAACAGCATAGAATGGCCCCTTTTTTTTTTGACTACATAATCTCATGTGTCGCAGAACGGTCAATTTCAACAGCAATGAGGCCTGATTTGATTAATTTCAACTCCAAATGACATAATTTTATGACCAAAACCACTTCAGCCTTTAGCCATGATGCAGTTCTTCTTGCCCAGTGCTTTGCCAGCCTCGCGAATGCACTCATAATACACGCACATGCAGTCACACCAATCACGGGAGGCAGCCTCCCAGCATCCCCGCCATTCACCTGTGCTGTGACTAAGGAATGCTTACTAGGCCTAAATAGACCTATGGTCCCTGTGGTCAAAATCAGTCGCTCTTCTCACGAACCTACACGCACACACACACACACACAGAGTCACACCAACCTTGGGGAAACTCAACCCGAACACCCCCTCCTAATAAATCACTCTCGGCACAGGCCTGTTCTGCTACCCTATCACTCAATAGGCCTAGGCCTGCTAATCACCAGAGAACGTGATCAGACAAAGACTGCATACAAAAAATCAGACATTGGTTACGTTCCTTGGAAACTGATAGTACCAATTAGTTAATTTCAACAAATTTTCTTGGTCCTGAGGTGTTGAAATTAACAGTGCTCGACTGTAGTAGGCTGTAGGATAAATCAGTGAAAAAAGATGTGAACTTGAGGGGAAGCCTGACAAAACTTTTTTGTTGCTTCACAATTTCGGATTTGTTGGCTTTTGTTTCTGAAGCTTTTTTTTTCCCTTCTAAAATTCAATGGCAAGGTCAACATTGGTGGAAATCCGCCAATTGGCATATAATTTACACAGGTCTGCACTCAGTATGAGGTTGCACCACTTCCTTGGGTCCTAGCAATAAATATTAATATACAAGAAGAAAAATTTGCCATTCCAGACTTGTTCTTCAATTATTTCTTGATTTATTCAACAGTGAAGCTTGGACAGAAACATCACAAGTAAAGAAGATAAACCTATTATATCATAATGTGAAATGAAAGAACTTCTTGTACTCATTGAATGAACAGTCCTGGACACATCTTAAGACCAGATTGAGATTAGGAAATGAAATGAAGTCAATGAATTATTGTAAAACATATTACAGTCCAGTATTAGTATAATATACTAGTCATTCTATGTTGAAATATAATCTCCTTCCTTTAAAAGAAAAAAAAAAACGCTACTAGTAAAGAAACATTAAAAAAATAATTATGTGCTTGTTCATTTATTAATTTAGCCATCCATGTTTTTTAAATTTTTAAAACAGGTTTTCAATTTTACGAAAAAGTAATTCTTTTCTTTATTCAAATATAAAAAGAACTAAATTGGTAACAATTACAAAATTATGTTTTTTACTTATATCTATGGGCAAAGCAGGGTAAAAAAAAAAAATGAATTAAAACTGCCTTAATATTTGTAAATGTTACTCTTCTCTCCTCTCCCTCTGCCTTAACGACAATTTTTTGAAATGAATTCTGACTTTCAGACAGCAGTCCAGAAAAATGAGATATCCCTAACACGACAATATGGACAGTGACGACAACAGATACACATACAAGTGTAAAATAATTTCAAGTTCACAGTCTAAATACATGAGAAGAATACTTTTCCCTTTAAAATATGGCCATAATTTAATATTTTAATCTGTATACAAAAATGAAAACATACATCATAATTGTTTAATTATCACTCGTATATAAGCAGAGATTTCTGTCATCAATGCTGTCTCCTTAGATCTAGGCGTGATAAAAAAAAGAAAGGACAAACTTCCATGGGGAGTAATTACTAATATTGACTACCATACTGGAGCACCAGAAAGATTTGTGTTGAACAATCCTTTGCATTTCCCAAACCATCACAATTGCGCTGATCATCACCAAAGCACACTGCAACCTTCCCCCCTATGATATAAAAAAACACCACCCAAGAACAAGTGTAATAAAGTCACCCAATATTTAAGAAATTAACTGGATCCAGAAACAGGGAAAATATGATGATTTTGAATTCAAGAATCTCAGAAGTTTGACATTCCTATGAAAATGCAAACATTCAATATTTTCCATGCAAAACATGAAGTGAGGATTTATTGAAAACTTTTTCTACCATGGTCAAGTTCACTTTTGTGCATCATAGACAATCTGGGATGCATAGGAGTGCATCTGAGACTATTTCATAACATATTAAACCTCAGTGACCTTTGAAGTTGTGCATTTTTTCCTCATTTTTAGAAGATCTTTTCCTATGAATATTGTTATTTTCAATAATGAAGGGCTTGTTTACTGCAAACTTGAGTCAGATGTAGCAGTTTTGATCATGAGGTGAATTTAAGCTCTGACAGCTAAAAGGCCTGTTCCAACGCATGCTGCATGTGCAAACAAACCATTCTTTGAGCAAACAAAATCATACAACGCTTGTTTCCATCATTCTTAAATGTTGATGCCCATATATTTATGGCCTTTTGTTATTCTAATGCTTCCTTTCTCATAAGGAAAACATTCCCCCCAACTAGCATCAGTAATTAACACCTTTGGTGACATTATTTTGTCCTGTTAACACTTGCAACCATCCCAAATCCCAGCAATGCACTTATGAAATGGAGTCAAAAGGTGCACCCATCAAAAAATGCATTCTGCTAAGATTGCTTGGTAAGGGGCAAATTTGCATGCCGAACAGGTCTCAGCAATTTTACCAACTGAATGGATGTACCACGGTACAGTGAGGGTAATTGTTTTAGCTTAAGGAAAAAACGCATGTGCCCATAGCGACATCAAATTTGTTGCCTCTCAATCTGCAGGTCAACGCTCAATCACAGTGGCCTTTGGTTTGATGCTAAAGCAAATGTTTTCTCTACCAATAGTGAAGCAGAGAAAGTGCTCAAATGAAATACAAATCAATCCATCAGTGTTGTTTGTTTTGCTGTCAGAAAAAAAAATTATGCCCATCCTTCTGAGTGACAAATATTGAAAGATGATACAACACTCTTGCCAGAAATTGAGACAAGGAGTAAAGATGCCATGGAAATAGGAAAAGAGCTTTGATCAGTATGAAGCTGAGGGTGAAGTTTCAAATTACAAGCTAAATAATTCTGTAAGTGTAAATGTAAATTCACTTCACTTAAGGCTGTAACTGTTTGCTCACATAGTCATTCTACATCCCAGCCTCGGCAGCCTTCTCATTTCTATGCTTTGTCTAATTTCGTGATGCCCAATGTTGCGGAGTTGTACGGCAAGATTGATTAAAACATAAACACTTCCCTTTTTTATGTTAAAGCATTGCAACGGCAGATCTGTCACCATCCAATCTTGTTCAAAGCTCTTCCTCATGCCATCACATTTTTCTTAATTCCATCCCTCAGCCATTTCAAGTCCATAAGTAAATATATAGACAAGCATCGTAACTGACATAAATTCAGAGTAGAAATATGTCACGGTAAAATTTTCATGCTGTTCAATTACATCCCAAATGTACAAAAAAAAAAAAAAGAAAAAAAAAAGTACTGACTTTAAGAAAAAGGATGTTATCAAAGCAGTGAGAGATGATGTATATCAGAAATCTTTAGAATGTTTTTTGTTTCATATACAAGAAATGAGTGCAGTCGTTTTCTGAGTGATATTCAATAAATGAAAACAAAGAGGAAAATGAGAAAAAAATATGAGTCTCAGTACTGAAACTTCATAACAAAAGGTGAAGCATACGTGTTACGTAAACAGTAAGGCAATGGATGAGAATGAAGCCTCCTCGTTTCGCTTATTCATATTAAAATCTTTCTTGTCTGCAAACATGAATGAAATTTTATTGTTTATTCAAGCTCTTCATTTTTCCATTTTGAGTTGAAATGCTCTTCATTGTGTACCAATACATGCCCATACTGTACAAGGACACAACACAGAAAAAAAAAAAGCAACCATGCATGTAAAAACATTTATCTTTTTTTCATAAGTGGAAGTGAGTAGATAAAGTTGGTCTAGGTCGAAATTCAATCCACTTCATGAGAAAATCTTTCCTAGCATTATACAGTGCTAGGCAGCCTTCACCATTATAATCTTAATAAATGAGTTATGACATAAATAAACGTATTGCTCCAGAAATTCCTTTCTCCTAAATGACAAGTACCCTGTCATAAAAAATTACTCTCTTCAAATGGACCGAGCCCTTAATAAGATGAGAGTCTAAGAAAACAAACTCAATGCCAGTGGCCTTTCCTTACAAGTGAATTAGACAAAATGGGCAATCTGTAACATACTAATGTTTATCACCTCAGTATGACTGACCTCCATTAATCTAATTTCATTTGAATTTATATTTCAGATTAAATATACATAAGGTATGAAAGGAAATGTAAACATCCACCCCCCAAAACCCCTGGTTTACTTTCTAGTAGAAACTGAAAACCAACTTGGCAAAAAAATCAACAAAAAACCCAACAAAAAGCTGCATACCAATGATGAAAAGATAAAACTATTTAATTCAGTTTCCATTTCTTTTATGCAAACAAATAAGCATTTGATAGGCAATGGATGAGAAAAGGAGGAGAAGGTTGAGCTCACAGGAAATAATTCAGATAGAAACAAGCTGGTCAACACTTGTTTGGTCTTATTTCAAAGGTGCCAGTAAAAGTCCCAGAAGTGATTCCAGCAACTTTCACAAACTATAAAAATCTGTAAATAAGCTTCTGTAATTTGACAGTGATACTTATAAACCATGTCAACAACCAGAATTACTGAAATAATAATTTAATTAAAAAAAAAAACAAAAAAAAGAAACCAGCATGGAGGCATTTCTTGCTAAAAAAAACAACCCCAAAACATACAATTATCATATTTGTTTCACAGTCACATCTTGTAGCCTTTCAACATCATCTCTGCTGTAATAATCTGTCGACAGCTGCATTCACATCGCCAAATGTTGCTGTGAGTGCTGCAAGGAAAGAGAAATTTTAAAATACAATAATAATCTGAAAATGCAATTTAAGTTCAAAACAGGGTCATACTCATTCTTATCACTAAAATATCTTAAAAATCTAAAGCTTCAGGTTTGAGACAGTAAGGCGTTAATTCCAAGAAGATTTGAAGAGTAATGCCTCTAATTCTCAACATGAAAAATATAACTAAACACTATAAGGTTTTCTGCTATCTTTCAGTATTTGTTTCCCATTTTACATACAAAGAGTAATAATGATATTTGCTTTAAGTTGTGAAATTCATTTTTTTTAAAGCATGCCCACCTATGGCTGATGAGTGTATTATCCTGTCAAATAAATAAATCAGGCTCTTCCAAGACAGGCTTTTATTTCAATTCGAAGGCCTCTAACTATTTTGTCTGCACATTCATGAAAATTTGGAAAGTTGACGCTAAGAGTGAAATGACAAAAAAACTTCGGACATTGAAATGCATTTTATATCCCTTAACTTTTTAAGGTAAGCTTATTGACATGATTTGGTTCGGAGCATTGCAGCGCTATTGTTTCCAATTTGCAGAAGTTTTGAGTAAATGACTTCTCTTTAACTTAAGAGAGAAAAAATCAACCCATCATCAAATTCTACCTGAACAGTAGGAAATCTTATGACAGAACCATTGGAATTTTCCCTTCGATTGAAGGTAGTAGTAATAAAGCATGGATTAATTTTCCGCATTCTTTACTGTTTTATACTCATATCAAGATGCTGATGACTTTGCATTTAAAGTCAAACCTGCCCAAGACGATAACTGAAGATCATAAGCAAAAGTGGTCTTCTTGGACAGGTGGTCATTTTAAAGAGATAGTCCATATAACATGTAAGACCCAGCCCCACCGCTATGGGGGACAGTAGACTGAGATTTGCCATCACCTTATCATACAATTTAATGGTCAATCTATATGCCTAAATCAAAGGTTGTAGTGCACTTCAAAAGTCTGAAACGCCTATCACTCTGACAACTACCACACTGGATTATCATCAATGTCAGTCACATGAGAGAGACACCCTTGGACATTTGTGAAAGAATGATTGACCCATCATCTTACCTACATGACTGACCAAACACCATCTTACATATGTCTGCACTGCCATTGAGAGAGCTAAGGCTAATCAATGAATCCCCTGACCAATCATTGTAGGCGGAGATAAAAATCAGAATGGCTGGATTACGTTTAATTGAGGTAGAGCATGTATGGGAAGAGAAGGACAGGCCGGAGCTTGCCAAGGCCATCAATCTATTCTGACAGGTCATCTTTTGCCGGATTTTAGTGCAATTCATCAATAAAAATAGGTGCTCGCAGTTGGGTTGAGCAGATGGTCATCTTATACAGAGATAAAATATAGGTAGAAACCAAGGGAATTGATGAAGAGTGGTCGTTAACTAAGGCTGGAGTGTACTTCACAAAATAAGTGGCCCTTCGAAACCGACATCAACATTCTTCAACATCACTCTCCATTGAGATTTTGCACATCATATATATAAGATTGTTTGCTAATGCCTTTAACTAAGCATTTGCTACATTAAAATGGAGAAGAAATGGCATAAAAAAGCCAAAATATGCATACTAATCTGTAATTAAAATTTTGTTCTTCTTTTCAAATCTCAAGCCAACAGAATATGGAAAAAAAACAACATCTTGATCCTTTCTGAGATCACATTGTCTTTTTAATAAATTCTGCATCCAGAGTATTTTCAAGTTAAGTGTAATATATCATCCACAAATAACAACAAAAAATAAGTAAAAGTACAGTGTGGCATTCTGTAAAAATATTCAAATAGATCTGCAAATAAATGATGTGTCAGAAGTAAAAATATGGGTCATTTCATAAATCCTGTTTCAGGATTTACCATGAAATTGGTATCTCTGTTGGTTCATATTAGTGTGTATGAGGCAACATTGCTTTCCAAATCCCCATGAATGTAAATCTGGTAAAATAGTTTACCTCTAATGTTTGCCTCTCTGTCCTCAAATCCCATTGTGACCAGAATTTCAAGTTGGGCAGCATACCTCTGCTCTGGAGATTGGTTCTGGAATAAGAAGAAAGATGCATTCTTTCAAGCATCCATTCATGAAAACAGAAGTGGTACTGGGGAGCACATTGTAATCTGTATCAAAAATTATAGTCAAACAACACAGCTTTACAAGCCAATCAAAGCCAATATAGGCCCTTTCAAATGAAAACACAACGAATTACTAATTTCAGTGTAACCATGCTCATGGTACTTATGACATTTTACCATCGCCTGACTTTGACTCACCAGCGGGACGCAATTCAAATAGATCAGCTAGCTTCTTTGTAGACCATGGTGAAGGCTGCTTGACATTCTACTAGTGCCAAGTTGGCATAACCACTTCACCACCAATATCCCAAATGCATGGATTACCAGCAAACTGGTTGCAGTATAATATGCTTATATGGAAAGCCAAAAAGAGAATCAAACAAGGGGAGACCAACGCTAAAGAAAGCAAGCAGTTGAAGCAGAAGAGCATGTGAGAGAGGCACTGTACCATACTACAGTTTAATGTGTAGAACAATAGGTTGACTGTTGGTGTTGAAAACTTCACATTTTTTCCTATTCATATATTTGGGTACAAATAGAAAGCCTGTTTATAAAGTGGAGTGGGCTAAAAAGAGGTGGATAGAAGAGAAATTGTTGAGTGATAATATCGAAGGAAAAATTTCATAATTGGAAAACATGATGATATGTGAAAACAATGATGAAGTGGCTGTTGATATACACATATGTGTGTGTGTAGTCCTTTCAAGCCGAATTGGCACATAGGGCCAGAGCTTATCTTAGTTTCTATACCATGAAGCGGACAGTGACAGAAATTGTATCCATCACTCTCTGAATAGGATGCTAGTCTATTGCAGAGTACTTTTCCAAAGCTGTACCCATTTTCACCTGGGTCAAGTGAAGCAGCAGGGGTAAATTTTCTTGCTTAAGGAAAAAATTCACGCGCACACAAGATTCGAACTTGCTGCCTCTCGACCACCAGACCAACGCTCTACCACTGAGCTACAGGGCCCTTTGATATACATGTATGTGGATTACGCTGTATTTTCATGTCAAAAGACTGGTGAAAATCTACCACAAATCAGAAATCTGACATTTGTCGTCATTGTAATCATTCCTCTGTTATGCACTGAATAAGTAAGGATTCTGAGTCATTTTGTCTATTTATATCTTTTCTCCTTAAACACAGATATCACTTACCTGCTGACCACTGACCATCATTTGCATCAACTGACTCATCATGGATGAGAAAGCCTCTGGGTTACTTTGCTGTCCCTGGCCGAGAGGACCCCCTGCAGAGGTGATGCCAGGTGTACTGGTGGTGTTACTTGTAGAAGATGTGGTGGTGTTTGATGTGGTATTTGTAGTTGACGATGATACATTTGAGGGCGGTGTTGTAGTCGTGCTTGCACCAGGGACACTGACACCCGTCATTCTGAAAAATAAATTTTGACCATGTTTTCATTCAAAATTCAATATTACAGTGTAAAGTGTCTTATCAATCAATTTCAAACTCAGTTAATTCAAATAAAAAGTTTCTTCAGTATTTAACTTACAAACTTAGTTGAGTGAAACAAACCATGGCGTCAAATTATGAAATGTTATGCATAAAACAAGGACTATAGATTGTTTGTTTCTGTCCTTTTCTTTTAAAAACAAAACAAAAACAAACAAATTGACCACATTTTCATATATAGTTTTTGAGCCTGCTGTAACGGTCACCTGTATTAGTGACCATAACTATGAGCTAGGATTTTTCCCATATTCATTACTTCTTTTAAGAGTCCCTTTTCAACATGGCCAGGAAATCCCTAGTACAGCATATGTCATTTATACATGTCACACACATACCAATCTGAGAAGTGTGCAGGCCTTTAATTTGTGGCGAGAAGTGGGAATACTTTGTCTTTCAGTAAATGACCCCAACCTACTTTAGTGGAAAGCTTTTGTACTCCACAAAGGAAACTGACACAGAAATTATATTTATTTAAAATTAGAAGAATAGCCAATGAGATTGCAAGTTATTTTAAGTTCATATGTGGTCTAGTACTTTTGTGATCAGTCATGCGATGGGAGCTTGCAACATTGGGATATATATATGTTTGCAATGAATGTAGGCCATAAAGACCTTGACATAGAACCACACTTCCAGCAAAATCACAAGCCTTTGCAGAGTTATTATTCATTCACACTTGAAATTCTTTTATTTGACAGTTTCTTTTTTTTTTTTTTTAATTTTGTTTGGTTATCTATTATAAATTTTCCTACTGTCTGTCTGTGTGTTACCGCTCATAGCAAACCAAACTTGGAAAATTATGTATTAAATGAAAGCTCTCACTCCAAGGAATATCTGTTGGAAATTGTCTTTTAATTAAGATAAGGACAACTTTAAAAAACAATATTTTCCATTTGAGTAAAACCACAGAGAGGAGTATTCAGATCAGGGGTTGCTAGATTAATTTTTGGTCCCCTGCCAATTCAATGCTCAAAAACTGCCTCATGCAACAAATTAATGTCAAACATCAAAAAGAAAAATGTCAAGTATCTAGGGTAGGCCTTTGCTCATGCTAAAAAAAAACCCAAGAAAAGGATCTAGATTCAGATCTAGAATCTAGAAACATCATCTAGATTTACAGATCGCAGACGCCTTTCTCGAGAGATATAGATCTAGATCGTAGAAGACACTATAGCCAGTACAGCAAGAAGTAGATATAGAAATCTAGATCTAGAATTAGATCTCATGTGACATAAAAAAAAATCCACTGCCAAATGCCAAACAAGTGAATAAAATAGAAGTCTAAATCAAATAAAGCAATGTTCCACTAAAACAAAAGGTATTCATACTGTGAAAATATTCCGGGTGACTCTTGTTGCAGCTGGCTCAACCCACTTTGAATCTGCATCAAAGCTTCCATTGCCCTTGGATTTGACATCATATTCTGCATTTCTGGATTTTGCATCTGTAGCATCAGTAAATCAAAACATACAATGAGGCAAATGGATCAACACCTAGTCTTCTTCAACTAAATCTAAAAAAGAGGCTTTAAATATTGCAAGCAGACTTTTCCTGAAATTTTCATTAAAAAATCACAAACCTGCAGATACTTTAGACAATTATCATTGGACTGTAATGAGATGTAAAACAAGTTTTCAAGAAGTCAACTAAACAATAACAAATTTGGTTAAAAAGTGCTTCCAGTATGGATCATGCAGTTTGTGGACATATATGTGGGATAAAATCATGTAAAGGCTTGACTAAACTGTTAAAAAATACTGATCATGTGATGTACATATACATCTCTGTTCTGCACACCTCCTAACCTGCCTCGGCCCAAGTTCAAGCTTTTTTCCAGACAAAATTTTTTCCCCTCCCCCTTCAACATTTTCTCAAAGCCTAAATCTTACTAGTGTCAAAAATAAGAAACTGAAACCTAAAGCAAACCACAGACTACACTGGCTTCCCTTTAGGTGTTGTGACCCACGCTTGAACATGGCCTGTTCAGCTTGAGCATCGGCCATATTCTGGCTGGTTCAGGCCAAATCCTTGGCTGGTAGCTGGCCTGAACACAACCTTCTTGAATTCGTGGCAACCAGAATTTTGGTGAGGCCATCATAAGCAAAACATCTACGCTCGCATGTCGGTAACAGGCGAGATTTGCTGTGGGATGCTGGTGCCTTTGTTTCCCTTCCTGTGGCAAGAAATCTCAAAGTCACCACCAGTCTTTCATGGGACGATTCACTTGTTGCATTTGTGTGTCCTCTTTTTCTATCATTGTACTTGCTTTTAGTAGGAGCTGATTATTTGAGGTTTCATCCATTATCAGAAAGTTCAAGTAATCTGATAAGTAATCAACCAGTTCTTAAACATTTATATGTGTATGCATATTTTCTGCACTGAAGCCATTGTTTACTCCCTTCTTTGGTACCAAAGACACTGCTAAGCACGCAAAGGCAGTTTTAACTCTCCTAGCTGGTGCCATTTTGAAAAACGGCCAGCCGGAACTGTGCACTTGATGTCCACGGGTAGACAGTTATGCCTTGAGGTGACTTGAGGAGACCCTCCTGCAGTCTCGAGGTGCCTAAAGGTGGGCCACCTCATGGCATCCCTTGAGGTAAGCCTGTGTAGTCAGTGGCCCTCTTTAGATCTAGGTCATAGGGAAGATAGAACTTCGGTCTAATCAAACAATATTGAAATAAAAAGACCAAACATGGACAAAAAGTTCCATAAGCAAGAGTGTAGATCTCGAATTAGGAATCAACTGGAGCCACACTAAAACAGACCTAGCTCTATATGCTAGCCTCTACAAGGCCTATTCCTATCAAAAAGAAAGTTCAGTGGTCTGCAGAACACATTGGACAATGATCAGGTCAAATTTCAGGCAAAAGTGTCCATAAACTTCCTGATTTATTTAAACCATACAGGCCTCAAAGGGAAAAATGCAAAAGATAATAACAGTGGTTGGGAGATCAGAAAAAAAGGTTCCAAACTTGGGCATGAAACCAGGAAGGTTTGGCGCGCTTGATATTGAGATCATTTTATACTTTTTCCTTCATTCTTCTTATTTTGTATATAGGATTGGGAAAATAAGCTTACTCAGATTGAAATGAGACAAAATTCCAGATGTTTCCATATACTTACAAAAGATGTGAATTGTCCTGTCAACATCCTAATTGTAAATTTTGAATCACTTGTTCTTTATTACAATTTAAATTGTCAACGGCAACTAATACATTACATATAATCATCTGCAAATGTCCTTTTTCCCATTAAATAAAGCAACTTAAAAGGTGTGACAAAAGATAAACAATTTTTCTCAAGGAAATTCTAATGGCCACTTAGGACAATTGACTTACCTGACGTAGTAAAGTTGGTAACATATTAGTCATATTCTGCTGCATTTGGGGATTATTTGCGAAGAGTGGATTGTTACCAATGATCTGGAATTAAAAGCAATTGCAGATAATAAAGAATATGTCCAAATCCCCCCACCAAAAAGTCCTTCAAAGATAAAATATGACCATATATATCATTTTATTGTGTTTTATCTCAGTAATGTTTCCGAGACGCAAAGACAATCACTTGTTCATGAATTATGGTACAGAATTACTAATTTTTCAAAAGCCGAATGCATATTTAAAGAAATTTGAAAATGCAGCCATTTACTGTAAATAAAATGTATAGAAACAAAATGCAAAAATTGAAACCTAAAACAGTTTTAAAACTTCACCTGCTGAGCCAGTTCGGGATTTGATGATAGTCCTTGAAGCATACTCTGCATATAAGGAGCCTGTAGCATATTATTCATCATCTGAGGATTCTGCATCATCTGCTGCATCAAGCTCTGCATGCCAGGTGAGTTAAACATTCCTATGAGTTAAATCAACACAACTTTAGATTAAATAAGAAGACATCATCAACAAAATATAAAATAAAGTGTTCGGGAAAGGGGAACATTTCGATCTGAAATTCCAACACGAGACGGAACCTCTGAGAATACTCAAATAAGGTGAAGAAAAGTGATGATGGTGATGACGAAAGGCTGGGGTGATTGAGGACCCGTCGGCGAAAGCTCTTGATGATGTTATGATGGTTGATGTCATTGCTGTAGCTGTCATTCTTCCTTACGCATCAATGACAGGGTCACCGTGTTACTAACGGATATGGAGGGGACGACTGGGCGCTTGGGTCACATGCATAACGGATCATGAGTTGGTCTTGTTAGTACGAATGTGACAAAACTGGGACTTGCCAACAGACTGATATCCCACTTCAGACAAATTGATGACCAGGTCTCTGAAGGTGTATGGACACGACTTAATTTCTAAGCAATTCACCTCTCTCTCTCTCTCTCTCTCTCTCTCTCTCTCTCTCTCTCTCTCTCTCTC
>JAOWAY010255459.1:0-22632 GCA_028565895.1 Goniobranchus geometricus | reverse complement strand
TCTGTTGTCTTAGCAAATATGTGAACCACTTTGTTTGTGTTGTCAATGCAATTATCTGAATCACTGTCTTTGTGTACTCTCGACAAATGTGTAAACCACTGTATTTGTGTTTTCTTTGCATTTATCTTGATAACTGTCTTTGTGTTGCCTTCGCCAATGGGTTTACTACTGTATTTGTGTTGTCTATGCAAATGTGTTAGCCACTGTGTTTGAGTTGTCAATGCAATTTAGTGAAGCACTGGGTTTGTGTTGATTTTGCAATTGTGTGAATCACTGTGTTTGTGTTGTCTATGCAATTGAGTAAACCACTCTGTTTGTGTTCGTTATGCAATTGTGTGAATCTCTGTGTTTGTGTTGTCTATGGAATTGAGTGCACCACTGTGTTTGTGCTTTCTATGCAATTGTGTGAACGACTGTGTTTTTTGTTGGGTATGCAATTGTGTGGACCAGATTGCTAGTGTTCTCTAGGAAACTATGTAAACCACTGTGTTTGTATTGTCTATGCAACTGCTTGAACAACTGTATTTGTGTTGTCTATGGAATTGGGTGAACCACTGTTTTTGTGTTGTCTATTGAGTTTTGCGAACCACTGTGTTAATCTTTTCTATGCAATTTTGTGAACCACTGTGATGGTGCTTTCTATGCAATTGTGTCAACTACCGTGTTTTTTGTTTTTGTCAATGGTATTTTTCTAACCATCGTATATGTGTTCTCCATGCAACTGTGTAAACCTCTGTATGTGTGTTGTCTAAGCAATTATCTGAATCACTGTCTTTGTGTTCCCTTCGCCAATGTGTGAAAGACTGTATTTGTTTTCTCGTTCCAATTATCTAAATAACTGTCTTTGTGTTGTCTTCGCCATTGGGATAACTACTGTATTTGTGTTGTCTATGCAAATGTGTGAGCCACTATGTTTGAGTTGTCAATGCAATTGAGTGAACCACTGTGTTTGTGTTGTTTATGCAATTGTGTGAATCACTGTGTTTGTTTTGTCTATGCAATTGAGTGAAGCACTGTGTTTGTGTTGTTAATGCAATTGTGTGAACCAGTGTGTTTGTGTTTTCTCTGCAATTGTGTAAACCAGACTGCTAGTGCTCTCTAGGAAACTATGTAAACCACTGTGTTTGTTTTGTCTATGCAATTGCTTGAACCACTGTGTCTGTGTTGTCTGTGGATTTGGGTGCACCACTGTGTTTGTGTTGTCTATGCAATCGTTTTAAGTACTGTGTTTGTCTTCTCTATGCAATTGTCTGAACCACTGTTTTTGTTTTGTCTATGCAATTGTCTGAACCACTATGCTAGAGTTGTCTAGGAAACTGTGTAAACCACAGCGTTTGTCTTGCCTCTGCAATTGCTGGAACCACTGTGTTTGTGTAGTTTATGGAATTGTGTGAACCACTGTGTTTGTGTTGTCTATGCAATTGTGTGAACCACTGTGTTTGTGTTGTCTCTGCAATTGTTCGAACTACTTTTTTTGTTTTGTCTATGAAATTGTGTGAACCACTGTGTTAGGGTTGTCTATATATTAGTGTGAACCACTGTGCTTGTGTTGGCTTTGCAATTGTGTGAACCACTGTGTTTGTGTTGTCTTCTCCAATGTCTAACCCACTGTATTAGTGTTGTCTATGCAATTGTGTGAACCACTGTCATTGTGTTGTCTATGCAATTGTGTGAACGACTGTGTTTGTGTTGTCAATGCAATTGAGTGAACCACTATGTTTGTGTTGTCTATCCAATTCTGTCAGCCACTGTGTTTGTGTTGTGTATGCAATTGTGTGAACCACTATCCTCGTGGTCTCTATGAAACTATGTAAACCACTGTGTTTGTATTATCTTCTCCAATATCTGACCCACAATATTAGTGTTGTTTATGCAATTGTGTGAACCACTGTGTTTGTTTTCTCTATGCAATTGTGTGAACCACTGTGTTTGTGTTGTGTATGCAATTGTGTGAACCACTATGCTAGTATTCTCTATGAAACTATGTAAAACCACTGTGTTTGTGTTGTATCTGCAATTGTGTGAACCACTATGCTGGTGTTCTCTATGAAACTATGTAAACCACTGTGTTTGTGTTGTCTTTTCCAATGTCTGACCCACAATATTAGCGTTGTCTTTGCAATTGTCTGAACCAATGTGTTTGTTTTCTCTATGCAATTGTTTGAACCACTGTGTTTGTGTTGCGTAGGCAATTGTGTGAACCGGTATGGTAGTATTCTCTATGAAACTATGTAAAACCACTGTGTTTGTGTTGTCTTTACAATTGTGTGAACCACTATGCTAGTGTTCTCTAAGGAACTATGTAAACCACTGTCTTCGTCTTGTCTATGCAATTGTGTGAACCACTGTGTTTGTGATGTCTTCTCCAATGTCTGACCCGCTGTATTACTGTTGTCTATCCAATTGTGTGAACCACTGTGTTTGTGTTGTCTGAGCAAGTGTTTGAACCACTTTTTTTTGTTTGTCTATGCAATTGTGTGAACCACTGTGTTTGTGTTGTCAATGCAAGTGTGTGAACCACTGTTTTTGCGTTGTATATCCATTTTTGTGAATCACTGTGTTTGTATTGTCTATGCATTTATCGGAACCATCTTCCCCCTGTCTTTGCAAGTGTGTCAACTTTCCATTTGTGTTGTCTAAGCAATTATCTGAATCACTGTCTTTCTGTTCTCTTCGCCAATGTGTGAACCACAGTATTTGTGTTGTCTCTGCATTTATCTGAATAACTGTCTTTGTGTTGTCTTCGCCAACGGCTTTACTACTATTTTGTGTTGTCAATGCAAATGTGTGAGCCACTGTGTTTGAGTTGTCAATGCAATTGAGTGAAGCACTGTGTTTGTGCTGTTTATGCAATTGAGTGAATCACTGTGTTTGTGTTGTCTATGCAACTGAGTGAACCACTGTGTTTGTGTTCTTTATGCAATTGTGTGAACGACTCTGTTTGTGTTGTCTATAAATTTGTGTGAACAAGAATGCTAGTGTTCTCTAGGAAACTATGTAAACCACTGTGTTTGTGTTGTCTATGCCATTGCTTGAACCACTGTGTTTGTGTTGTCTATGGAATTTGGTGAACCACTGTGTTTTTGTTGTCTATTGAATTATGTGAACCACTGTGTTAGTCTCTTCTATGATATTGTGTGAACCACTCTGCTTGTGCTTTCTATGCAATCGTGTGAACATTGTGTTTGTGTTGTCTGTGCAATTCTTTGAACCACTGTTTTTGTTTTCTCTATGCAATTGTGTAAAGTACTGTATTTGTGTTGTCTGTGCAATTGTGTGAATCACTGTGTTAGTGTTCTCTATGCAATTGTGTGAACCACTGTGTTTGTGTTGGCTTTGCACTTGTGTGAACCACTGTGTTTGTGTTGTCTTCTCCAAGGTCTGCCCACTGTACTAGTGTTGTCTATGCAATTGCGTGAACCTCTGTGTTTGTTTTGTCTATGCAATTTTGTGAACCACTATGCTAGTGTTCACTATGAAACTTTGTAAACCACTGTATATGTGTTCTCTGTGCAATTGTGTGAACCACTGTGTTAGTGTTGTCTATGCAATCGTTTTAAGTACTGTGTTTGTCTTGTCTATGCAATTGTCTGAATCACTATGATAGTGTTCTCTATGAAACTATGTAAACCAATATGCCTGTGTTGTCTATGCAATTGTATGAACCACTATTCTAGTATTCTCTATAAAACAATGCAAACCATTGTGTTTGTGTTGTCAGTGCAATCGTGTGCACCACTGTGTTAGTGTTGTCTATGCAATTGTGTGAACCACTGTGCTTGTGTTGTCTTCTCCAATGTCTGACCCACTGTATTAGTGTCGTCTTTGCAATTTTGTGAACATCTGTTTTATATTGTCTATGAAATTGCGTGAACCACTGTGCTTGTTTTGTCTATGCAATTATGTGAACCACTATGCTAGTGTTCTCTATGAAACTATGTAAACCACTGTATTTGTGTTTTCTATGCAATTGTTTTAACCACTGTGTTAATGTTGTCTATGCAATTGTTTTAAGCTCTGTGTTTGTGCTGTCTATGCAATTGTGTGAACAACTGTGTTTGTTTTGTCTATGCAATTGTCTGAACCACTATGCTAGTGGTCTCTATGAAACTATGTAAAACCTCTGTTTGTGTTGTCTATGGAATTGGGTGAACCACTGTTTCTGTGTTGTTTCTTGAATTGTTTCTTGAACAACTGTGCTTGTGCTTTCTCTGCAATTGTGTGAACCACTGTGTTTGTGTTGTCTCTGCAATTCTTTGAACCACTGTTTGTTTGTCTTTTTGTTTTTTTTGTCTATGCAATTGTGTGAACCAATGAACCTATGAAACTATGTAAACCACTGTGTTTGTTTTGTCTTCTCCAATGTCTGTCCCACAGTAGTAGTGTTGTCTATGCAATTGTGTGAACCACTGTGTTTGTTTTCTCTATGCAATTGTGTGAACAACTGTGTTTGTGTTGCGTATGCAATTGTGTGAACCAGTATGGTAGTATTCTCTATGAAACTATGTAAAACCACTGTGTTTGTGTTCTCTTTACAATCGTGTGAACCACTATGCTAGGGTTCGCTATGAAACGGTGTAAACCACTTTGTTTGTGTTGTCTATGCAATTGTGTGAACCACTGTATTTCTGATGTCTTCTCCAATGTCTGACCCACTGTATTAGTGTTGTCTATACAATTGTGCGAAATACTGTGTTTGTGTTGTCTATGCAATGTGTGAACCACTGTGTATGTGTTGTCTATGCAATTGTGTTAAGTACTGTGTTTGTGTTGTCTATGGAATTATCTGAATCACTGTCTTTGTGTTCTCTTCGCCAATGTGTGAACCAGTGTATTTCAGTTGTCTTTGCAATTATCTGAATAACATTCTTTGTGTTGTCTTCGCCAATGGGTTCACTACTGTATTTGTGGTGTCTCTGCAAATGTGTGTGCCACTGTGTTTGGGTTGTCAATGCAATTGAGTGAAGCACTGTGTTTGTGTTGTTTATGCAATTGTGTGAATCACCGTGTTTGTGTTGTCTATGCAATTGAGTAAACCACTGTCTTTGTGTTGTTTATGCAATTGTGTGAATCACTGTGTTTGTGTTGTCTATGCCATTGAGTGAACCACTGTGTTTATCTTATCTATGCAATTGTGTGAACCACTGTACAAGTGTTCTCTATGAAGCTGTATAAACATCTGTGCTGGTGTTGTCCATGCAATCGTTTAGACCACTGTGTTTGTGATGTCCATGCAATTGTGTGAACCACAATGCTAGTGTCTTCTCCAATGTCTGACCCACTGTATTAGTGTTGTCTATACAATTGTGCGAAGTACTGTGTTTGTGTTGTCTATGCAATTGTTTGAACCACTGTGTTTGTGTTGTCTATGCAATTATGTGAAGCACTGTGTTTGTGTTGTATTTGCCAATTTGTGAGTCATTGTATTTGTGTTGTCTATCTCATCGTGTGACTCCCTGTGTTTCTTATATCAATGCAAGTGAGGGAACCACTTTGTTTGTCTTGTCTATGCAACTGTGTGAACAACTGTGTTTGTGTTGTCTATTCAATTGTGTGAACCACTGTGTCAGTACTGTCTATGCAATTGTGTGAACCACTGTTTTTGTGTTGTCTATGCCATTGTGTGAACCACTGTGCTTGTGTTGTCTGTTGCAATATCTGACCTACTGTATTAGTGTTGTCTATGCAATTGTGTGAATGTTTGTTTTCTCTCTGCAATTGTGTGAACCACTGTGTTTGTTTTGCGTATGCAATTGTGTGAAGCAGTATGGTAGTCTTCTCTATGAAACTATGTAAAACCACTGTGTTTATGTTGTCTTTACAATTGTGTGAACCACTATGCTAGTGTTCTCTAAGGAACTATGTAAACCACTGTCTTTGTGTTGTCTATGCAATTGTGTGAACCACTGTGTTTGTGTTGTCTGTGCAAGTGTTTGAACCACTTTTTTTTTGTTTGTCTATGCAATTGTGTTAAACACTGTGTTTGTGTTGTCTATGCAATTGTGTGAACCTCTGTGTTTGTGTTGTCAATGCAAGTGTGTGAACCAGTGTTTTTGCGTTGTATATCCATTTTTGTGAATCACTGTGTTTGTATTGTCTATGCATTTATCGGAACCATCTTTCCCCTGTCTTTGCAAGTGTGTCAACTTTCCATTTGTTCTCTAAGCAATTATCTGAATCACTATCTTTCTGTTCTCTTCGCCAATGTGTGAAGCACTGTATTGGTGTTGCCTTTGCATTTATCTGAATAACTGTCTTTGTGTTGTCTTCGCCAATGGGTTTCCTACTGTTTTGTGTTGTCTATGCAAATGTGTGAGCCACTGTGTTTGAGTTGTCAATGCAATTGAGTGAAGCACTGTGTTTGTGTTGTTTATGCAATTGTGTGAATCACTGTGTTTGTGTTGTCTATGCAATTGAGTGAACCACTGTGTTTGTGTTCTTTATGCAATTGTGTGAACGACTGTGTTTGTGTTGTCTATAAAATTGTGTGAACCAGAAAGCTAGTGTTCTCTAGGAAACTATGTAAACCACTGTGTTTGTGTTGTATATGCTATTGCTTGAACCACTGTGCTTGTGTTGTCTATGGAATTGGGTGAACCACTGTGTTTTCGTTGTCTATTCAATTGTGTGAACCACTGTGTTAGTCTCTTCTATGCAATTGTGTGAACCACTGTGCTTGTGCTTTCTATGCAATCGTGTGACCATGTGTTTGTGTTGTCTGTGCAATTCTTTGAACCACTGTTTTTGTTTTCTCTATGCAATTGTGTAAAGCACTGTATTTGTGTTGTCTATGCAATTGTGTGAACCAATGTGTTAGTGTTTTCTATGCAATTGTGTGAACCACTGTGTTTCTGTTGGCTTTGCACTTTGTGTGAACCACTGTGTTTGCATTGTCTTCTCCAATGTCTGACCCACTGTACTAGTGTTGTCTATGCAATTTTGTGAACCTCTGTGTTTGTGTTGTCTATGCAATTGCGTGAACCTCTGTGTTTGTTTTGTCTATGCAATTTTGTGAAACACTATGCTAGTGTTCACTATGAAACTTGCTAAACCACTGTATATGTTTTCTCTATGCAATTGTGTGAACCACTGTGTTAGTGTTGTCTATGCAATCGTTTTAAGTACTGTGTTTGTCTTGTGTATGCAATTGTCTGAACCACTATGCTAGTGTTCTCTATGAAACTATGTAAACCAATATGCATGTGTAGTCTATGCAATTGTGTGAACCACTCTTCTAGTATTCTCTATAAAACTATGTAAACCATTGTGTTTGTGATGTCAGTGCATTCGTGTGAACCACTGTGTTAGTGTTGTCTATGCAATTGTGTGAACCACTGTGCTTGTGTTGGCTTTGCAATTGTGTGAACCACTGTGTTTGTGTTATGTTCTCCAATGTCTGACCCACTGTATTAGTGTCGTCTTTGCAATTTTGTGAACATCTGTGTTTATGTTGTCTATGAAATTGCGTTAACCACTGTGCTTGTTTGCCTATGCAATTATGTGAACCACTATGCTAGTGTTCTCTATGAAACCATGTAAACCACTGTATTTGTGTTCTCTATGCAATTGTGTGAACCACTGTGTTAGTGTTGTCTATGCAATTGTTTTAAGTTCTGTGTTTGTGTTGTCTATGCAATTGTCTGAACCACTATGCTAGTGGTCTCTATGAAACTATGTAAACCCTGTGTTTGTGTTGTATATGCTATTGCTTGAACCACTGTTTCTGTGTTGTTTCTTAAATTTTGTGAACCACTGTGTTAGTCCTGTCAATGCAATTGTGTGAACCACTGTGCTTGTGCTTTCTCTGCAATTGTGTGAACCACTGTGTTTGTGTTGTCTCTGATATTCTTTGAACCACTGTTTTGTTGTTTTTCTTTTGTTGTTTTTTTTGTCTATGCAATTGTATGAACCACTGTGTTTGTGTTGTCTATGCAATTTTGTGAAACACTGTGCTAGTGGTCTCAATGCAATTGTGTGAACCACTCTGCTTGTGTTGGCTTTGCAATTGTGTGAACCAATGTGTTTGTGTTGTCTTCTCCAATGTCTAACCCACTGTATTAGTGTTGCCTATGCAATTTTGTGAACCTCTGTGTTTGTGTTGTCTATGCAATTGCGTGAACCTCTGTGTTTCTTTTGTCTATGCAATTGTGTGAACCACAATGCTAGTGTTCTCTAAGCACCTATGTAAACCACTGTATATGTGTTCTCTATGCAATTGTGTGAACCACTGTGTTAGTGTTGTCTATGCACTCGTTTTAAGTACTGTGTTTTTCTTGTCTATGGAATTGTCTGAACCACTGTGTTTGTTTTGGCTATGCAATTGTCTGAACCACTATGCTAGTGGTCTCTATGTAACTATGTAAACGACTGTGTTTGTATTGTCTTCTCCAATATCTGACCAACAATAATAGTATTGTCTATGCAATTGTGTGAACCACTCTGTTTGTTTTCTCTATGCAATTGTGTGAACCACTGTGTTTGTGTTGTGTATACAATTGTGTGAACCACTATGCTAGTATTCTCTATGAAACTATGTAAAACCACTGTGTTTGTGTTGTCTCTGCAATTGTGTGAACCACTATGCTAGTGTTCTCCATGAAACTATATAAACCACTGTGATTGTTTTTTCTTCTCCAATGTCTGTCCCACAGTAGTAGTGTTGTCTATGCAATTGTGTGAACCACTGTGTATATTTTCTCTATGCAATTGTGTGAACAACTGTGTTTGTGTTGCGTATGCAATTGTGTGAACCAGTATGGTAGTATTCTCTATGAAACTATGTAAAACCACTGTGTTTGTGTTCTCTTTACAATCGTGTGAACCACTATGCTAGGGTTCGCTATGAAACGGTGTAAACCACTTTGTTTGTGTTGTCTATGCAATTGTGTGAACCACTGTATTTCTGATGTCTTCTCCAATGTCTGACCCACTGTATTAGTGTTGTCTATACAATTGTGCGAAATACTGTGTTTGTGTTGTCTATGCAATGTGTGAACCACTGTGTATGTGTTGTCTATGCAATTGTGTTAAGTACTGTGTTTGTGTTGTCTATGGAATTATCTGAATCACTGTCTTTGTGTTCTCTTCGCCAATGTGTGAACCAGTGTATTTCAGTTGTCTTTGCAATTATCTGAATAACATTCTTTGTGTTGTCTTCGCCAATGGGTTCACTACTGTATTTGTGGTGTCTCTGCAAATGTGTGTGCCACTGTGTTTGGGTTGTCAATGCAATTGAGTGAAGCACTGTGTTTGTGTTGTTTATGCAATTGTGTGAATCACCGTGTTTGTGTTGTCTATGCAATTGAGTAAACCACTGTCTTTGTGTTGTTTATGCAATTGTGTGAATCACTGTGTTTGTGTTGTCTATGCCATTGAGTGAACCACTGTGTTTATCTTATCTATGCAATTGTGTGAACCACTGTACAAGTGTTCTCTATGAAGCTGTATAAACATCTGTGCTGGTGTTGTCCATGCAATCGTTTAGACCACTGTGTTTGTGATGTCCATGCAATTGTGTGAACCACAATGCTAGTGTCTTCTCCAATGTCTGACCCACTGTATTAGTGTTGTCTATACAATTGTGCGAAGTACTGTGTTTGTGTTGTCTATGCAATTGTTTGAACCACTGTGTTTGTGTTGTCTATGCAATTATGTGAAGCACTGTGTTTGTGTTGTATTTGCCAATTTGTGAGTCATTGTATTTGTGTTGTCTATCTCATCGTGTGACTCCCTGTGTTTCTTATATCAATGCAAGTGAGGGAACCACTTTGTTTGTCTTGTCTATGCAACTGTGTGAACAACTGTGTTTGTGTTGTCTATTCAATTGTGTGAACCACTGTGTCAGTACTGTCTATGCAATTGTGTGAACCACTGTTTTTGTGTTGTCTATGCCATTGTGTGAACCACTGTGCTTGTGTTGTCTGTTGCAATATCTGACCTACTGTATTAGTGTTGTCTATGCAATTGTGTGAATGTTTGTTTTCTCTCTGCAATTGTGTGAACCACTGTGTTTGTTTTGCGTATGCAATTGTGTGAAGCAGTATGGTAGTCTTCTCTATGAAACTATGTAAAACCACTGTGTTTATGTTGTCTTTACAATTGTGTGAACCACTATGCTAGTGTTCTCTAAGGAACTATGTAAACCACTGTCTTTGTGTTGTCTATGCAATTGTGTGAACCACTGTGTTTGTGTTGTCTGTGCAAGTGTTTGAACCACTTTTTTTTTGTTTGTCTATGCAATTGTGTTAAACACTGTGTTTGTGTTGTCTATGCAATTGTGTGAACCTCTGTGTTTGTGTTGTCAATGCAAGTGTGTGAACCAGTGTTTTTGCGTTGTATATCCATTTTTGTGAATCACTGTGTTTGTATTGTCTATGCATTTATCGGAACCATCTTTCCCCTGTCTTTGCAAGTGTGTCAACTTTCCATTTGTTCTCTAAGCAATTATCTGAATCACTATCTTTCTGTTCTCTTCGCCAATGTGTGAAGCACTGTATTGGTGTTGCCTTTGCATTTATCTGAATAACTGTCTTTGTGTTGTCTTCGCCAATGGGTTTCCTACTGTTTTGTGTTGTCTATGCAAATGTGTGAGCCACTGTGTTTGAGTTGTCAATGCAATTGAGTGAAGCACTGTGTTTGTGTTGTTTATGCAATTGTGTGAATCACTGTGTTTGTGTTGTCTATGCAATTGAGTGAACCACTCTTTTTGTTTTGTCAATGTAGTTTTGTAAACTACTGTGTTTGTGTTGTCTTTGCAATTGTTTTAACCACTGTGTTTGTGCTGTCTCGGCAATGGTGTGAACGACTGTGTTTGTGTTGTCAATCAATTGTGTGAACCACTGTATTAGTGCTGTCTATGCAATCGTGTGAACCACTGTGTTTGTGTTGTCTATGCAATTCTGGGAATCACTGTGCTTGTGTTGTCTATACAATTATGTGGAGCACTGTATTTGTGCCGTCTCCTCAAATATTTTAACCACTGTTTTTTGTGTTTTTTTTTTGTTAACCACCGTATTTTTCTTCTCCCTGCAACTCTGTAAACCTCTGTATTGGTTTTGTCTATGCAATTATGTGACGCCCTGTGTTTGTGTTGTATTTGCCAATGTGTGAGCCATTGTATTTGTGTTGTCTATAACATTGCGTGACTCACTGTGTTTCTGATGTCAAAGCAATTGTGCAAATTACTTTGTTTGTCTTGTCTATGCAATTGTGTGAACCTCTGTGCTTGTGTTGTCTATGCAATTGTGTGAACCACTGTTTTTGTGTCGTCTATGCCATTGTATGAACCACTGTGCTTGTGTTATCTTCTGCAATGTCTGTGCAATTGTGCGAACCACAGTTTTTGTTTTGTCTAAGCAATTGTTAACAGCTATGCTAGTGTTCTCTGTGAAACTATTTAAACCCCTGTGGTTGTGCTGTCTATGCACTTGTGTGAACCACTGTCTTAGTGTTTTCTATGCTATTTTGTGAGCATTTGTGTTTGTGTTGTCTGTGCAGTTGAGAGAACCACTGTCTTTGTATTGTCTATGTAATTGTGTGAACCACTATACAAGTGTTCTCTATGACACTATGTAAACATCTGTGTTTGTGTTGTCCATGCAATTGCGTGAACCGCTGTGTTTGTGTTGTCTATGGAATTGTGTGCAGTACTGTGTTTGTCTTGTCATTGCAATTGTGTGAACCACTGTGTTTGTGTTCTATATGCAATTGTCTGAACCACTGTCTTTGTGTTGTCTATGCAATTGTGTGAACCACCGTGTTTGTGTTGTCTACGCAATTGTTTGAACCTCTATATTAGTGTTGTCTATGCAATTGTGTGAACCACTGTGATTGTGTTGTCTATGCAATTGTGTGCACCACTGTGTTTGTGTTGTCAATGCAATTGAATGAACCAACATGTTTGTGTTGTGTGTGCAATTGTGTGAACCACTGTCTTTGTGTTGTCCATGCAATTGTGTGAAGTACTCTGTTTGTGTTGTCTATGCAATAGTGTGAATCACTATGTTTCTATTGTCTATGCCTTTATCGGAACCATGTTTCTGTTGTCTTTGCAAGTGTTTGAACCATTCCATTTGTGTCGCCAATGGGTGAGCCACTGTATTTTTTGTTGTCTATGCAAATGTGTGAACCACTGTCTTTGTGTTGTCTTTGCAATTATCTGAATCACTGTGTTTGTGTTGCCTTCACCAATTTGTTACCTACTGTATTTCTGTTGTCTATGCAAATATGTGAACAACTGTGTTTGTGTTGTCGATGCAATTGAGTGAACAACTGTGTTTGTGCTGTCTATGCAATTATGTGAACCACTGTTAAAGTGTTGTCTATGGAATTGTGTTAACCACAGTGCTTGTGTTGTCTATGCAATTGTTTGAACCAATGTGTTTGTGTTGTCTATGCAATTGTGTGAACCACTGTGTTTGTGTTGTCTATGCAATTGTGTGAACCACTGTGCTTGAGTTGTCTATGCAATTGTGCGAACCACTGTATTTGTGTTGTCTTCTCAAATGTCTGACCCACTGTATTAGTTTTGTCTTTGCAATTTTGTGAACTTCTGTGTTTGTGTTCTCTATGAAACTACGTAATCCACTGTGTTTGTGTTGTCCATGCAATTGTATGAACGACTATGCTAGTGTTCTCTATAAAACTATGTAAACCACTGTGTTTGTCTAGTCCATGCAATTGTGTGAACCACTATGTTTGTGTTGTCCATGCAATTGTGTGAACCACTGTGTTTTTATTGTCTATGAAATTGTGTGAACCACTCTGTTTGTGTTGTCTATGCAATTGTTTTAAGTGCTGTGTTCGCGTTGTCTATGCAATTGTGTGAACCACTCTGTTTGTGTTATTTATGCCATTGTGTCAACCACTGTGTTTGTGCTGTCCTTGCAATTGTGTGAACGACTGATTTAGTTTTTTCTATGCAATTGTGTGATCCACTGTGTTTGTTTTGTCTATACAATTGTGTGAACCGCTTTGTTTGTGCTGTCTATGCAATTCTGTGACAAACTGTGTTTGTGTTGTCTATGCATTTATGTAAAGCCTATTTCCGTTGTATTCGCCAATGTGTGAGGCATTGTATTTCGGGTGTCTATGTCATTGTGTGACTCACTGTGATTCTGATGTCCATGCTATCGTTGCAATTGTTTGTACCACTGTGTTTGTGTTGTCTATGCAATTGTGTGAACCACTGTATTTGTGTTGTCTATGCAATTGTGTGAACCACTGTGTAAGTGCTGTCTATGCAATTGTGTGAACCACTGTTCTTGTGTTGTCTATGCAATTGTTTGAACCAATGTGTTTGTGTTCCCTTCACCAATGTCTGACCCACTGTATTAGTGTTGTCTATGCACTTGTGTGAACCAGTGTGTTTGTGTTGTCTATGCAATTGTGCAAACCACTTTCTTTGTTTTCTCTATGCAATTGTCTGAACCACTAGTCTGGTGTTCTCTTTGAAACTTTGTAAAGCTCTGTGTTTGTGATGTCTATGCAATTGTGTGAACCTCTATGCTAGTGTTCTCTATGAAACTCTGCAAGGCACTCTGTTTTCATGTCTATGCAATTGTGTGAACCACTGTCTTAGTGTTGTCTATGCTATTTTGTGAGCCAATGTGTTTGTGTCGTCTGTGCAATTTAGAGAACCAGAGTGTTTGTGTTGTCTATGCACTTGTGTGACCCATTGTGTTTGTGTTGTCCATGCAATTATGTTAACCACTACGCTAGTGTTGTCTATGCACTTGTGTGAACCACTGTGTTTGTGTTGTGTATGCAATTATGTGAACCAATGTGTTTGTGTGGTCTATCAATTGTGCGAACCACAGCTTTTGTTTTGTCTAAGCAATTTGTTAACCACTATGCAAGTGTTCTCTGTGAAATTATGTAAACCACTGTGTTTGTGTTCTCTATGCAATCGTGTGAACCACTATGCTAGTTTTCTCCATAAAACTATGTAAACCGCTGTGTATTGTTGTCTATGCAATTGTGTGAACCACTGTCTTAGTGATGGCTATGCTGTTTTCTGAGCCAATGTGTTTGTGTTGTCTCTGCAATTGAGAGAACCACTGTGTTTGTGTTGTCTATGCAATTGGTTGAACCACTATGCAAGTGTTCTCTATGAAACTATTTAAACATCTGCGTTTTTGTTGTCCATGCAATTGTGTAGACCACTGTGCTTTTCTTGGCTATGCAATTGTCTGAAGTGTTGTGTTGTCTGTGTAATTATGAGTAGTACTGTGTTTGTGTTTTCTATGCAATTGTGTGAACCGCTGTGTTTGTGTCATGCAATTGTGTGATCTACTGTGTTAGTGTTGTCCATGCAATTGTGTAAAGTACTCTGTTTGTGTTGTCTATGCAACTGTGTGAAGTACTATGTTTGTGTTGTCTATGCAATTTTTTGAGTAATTGTGTTTGTGTTGCCTTTTCCATTGTCTGACCCACTGTATGTTTGTGTTGTCTATGCAATTGTCTGAACCAATGTGTTTGTGTTGTCTATGCAATTGTCTGAACCACTGTGTTTGTGTTGTCTATGCAATTTTATGAACCACTGTGTTTGTGTTGTCTATGCAATTGTGTGAACCACTGTATTAGTGTTGTCCATGCAATTGTGTAAAGTACTGTGTTTGTGTTGTCTATGCAATTGTGTGAAGTACTATGTTTGTGTTGTCTATGCAATTGTGTGAGTAGCTGTGTTTGTGTTGTCTTCTCCAATGTCTGACCCACTGTATTTTTGTGTTGTCTATGGAATTGTCTGAACCAATGTGTTTGTGTTGTCTATGCAATTGTCTGAAGCACTGTGTTTGTGTTGTCTATGCAATTTTGTGAACCACTGTGTTTGTGTTGTCTATGCAATTGTGTGAAGTACTGTGTTTGTGTTGGCTATGCATTTGTGTGAACCACTGTGTTTGTGTTGTTTTTACAATTGTTTGAACCACTATGCTAGTGTTCTCTATGAAACTATGTTAACCACTGTGTTTGTGTTGTCTTCTCCAATGTCTGACCCACTGTATTAGTGTTGTCTATGCAAATGTGCAAAGTACTATGTTTGTGTTGTCTTTGCAATTGTGTGAAGTACTGTGTTTGTGTTGTCTATGCAGTAGTGTCAGCCACTGTGTTTGTGTTGTCTATGCAATTGTGTGAACCACTGTATTTGTGTTGTCCATGCAAGTGTATGAAGTACTGTGTTTGTGTTGTCTATGCAATTGTGTGAAGTACTATGTTTGTGTTGTCTCTCTACTTGTGTGAATAACTGTTTTTGTGTTGCCTTCTCCAATATCTGACCCAATGTATTTGTGTTGTCTATGCTATTGTCTGAACCACTGTGTTTTTGCTGTCTATGCAATTGTGTGAACCACTGTGTAAGTGCTGTCTATGCAATTGTGTGAACCACTGTGATTGTGTTGTCTATGCAATCGTGTGAACCACTCTGTTTGTGTTGTCAATGCAATTGTTGGAACCACTGTATTAGTGTTGTCTATGCAATTGTGTGAACCACTATGATAGTGGTCTCTATGTAACTATGTAAACCACTGTGTTTGTGTTGTGTTCTCCAATGTCTGACCCACAATATTAGTGTTGTCTATGCAATTGTTTGAGCCACTGTGTTTGTTCTGTCTATGCAATTGTGTGAGCCACTCTGTTTGTGTTGTGTATGCAATTGTTTGAACCACCGTGTTTGTTTTCTCTATGCAATCGTGTGACACACTCTGTTTGTGTTCTGTATGCATTTGTGTGAACCACTATGCAGGTATTCTCTATGAAACTATGTAAAACCACTGCGTTTGTGTTGTCTTTACAATTGTTTGAACCACTATGCTAGTGTTCTCTATGAAACTATATTAACCACTGTGTTTGTGTTGTCTATGCAATTTTGTGAAGTACTGTGTTTGTGTTGTTTGTGCATTTATTGAACCATGTTTCGGTTGTCTTTGCAAGTGTTTGAACCATTCCATTTGTCTTGTGTATATATTATCTGAATCACTGTCTTTGTGTTCTCTTTGCCAATGGGTCCGCCACTGTATTTTTTTTATCTATGCAAATGTGTGAACCACTGTATGTGTGTTGCCTTTGCAATTATCTGAATCACTGTCTATATGTTGTCTTCGCCAATGGGTTAACTACTGTAATTCTGGTGTCTATGTAAATATGTGAAACACGGTATTTGTGTTGTCCATGCAATCAAGAGAACCACTCTGTTTGTGCTGTCTTTGCAGTTATGTGAATCACTGTATTTGTGTCTTCTACCCAATTATGTGAACAACTGCGTCGTCTTTATGCAATTGTGTGGGCCTCCAATTTTGTGTTGTATACGCAATTTTTTAATACTTTGCTTGTGTTGCCTATACACTTGTTTGAACCACTTTGTTTGGACTGTCTATGCAATTATGTGAACCACTGTATTCGTGTTCTCATCGCAATTGCGTGAACCATTGGATTTGTGTTGTCTATGCAATTATTTGAACTGTATTTCTGTTGTCTTCACCAATGTGTGAACCATTCTATTAGTGTTGTCCATGCAATTATTTGAAATGTGCTTTTGTTGTCTGCGCCAATCAGTGATACATTGTATTTGTATTGTCTATGCAATTATGTGCACCACCGTGTTTTTGTTGTCTTCGCCAATGTCTGAACCAGTGTATTTGTGTTGTCTAAGCAATTGTGTGAATCACTGTGTTTGTGTTGTCTATACAATTTTATTGACCACTGTATTTGTGTCGTCTACACAAGTGTGTTAACCACTATGGGTTTGTTTTTGTTTTTTTTTTTCTCAGTTCGATTTTGTTAACCACCGTATTTTGTTGTCTATGCAACTGTGTAAACTCTGTATTTGTGTCATCTATGCAATTATGTGAAGCACTGTGTTTGTGTTGTCTATGAAATTATATGAACCGTGTTGCTGTGGTATTTGCCAATGTGTGAGCCATTGTATTTGTGTTGTCTATGTCATTGTATGACTCACTGTGTTTCTGATGACCATGCAATCCATGCAATTGTGTGAACCACTGTGTTTGTGTTGTCACTGCAGTTGAGTGAACCACTGTGTTTGTGTTGTCTTTGTGTTGTGTATGCACTTATTTAAACCAGTGTGTGTGTGTGTGTGTGTGTGTTGTTTATCATAGTGTTTAAATCACTATGTTTGTGTTGTCTATGCAATTGTGTAAACCATCGTGCTTGTGTTGTGTATGATAATGTCTAAACCATAGTGTTTTTGTCATCTATGATAATGGTGAAAGCTATGTGTTAGTGTTTTCTATGCAATTGTATAAACAATTGTCTTTGTGTTTTTTTTTTGTAACTGTGACAACCATTGTCCTTGTGTTGTGTATGCAATAGTGTAAGTCATTGAGTTTCTTTTGTCCATGGAATTCTGTAATCCATTGTGTTAGTGTTCTCTATGCAATTGTGGGAACAATTCTGTTTTTGTTTTCTATGCATTTGTATAAAACATTTTGTGTTTATCTCTGCAATTGTGTAAACCATTGTCCTCTGTTGTCTCTGCCATTGTTTATACCCATGCGTTTATGTTGTCTATGCAAATATGTAAACCATTGCCTTTGTGTTCTCTACGATATTGTTTAAGGCCTTATGTCTTTGTGATGTCTATGCTATAGTGTAAACTATTGTGTTTTTGTTGTCTATGATAATGAGTAAACCATTGTGTTTGTGTTGTCTAGGACAATGTGTAAACTTTTCTCTTTTTTTTTCTTTTGTCTAAGATATTGTCTAAACCCTTGTGTTTCAGTTGTCTATGCAATTGTTTAAACCATTGTGTTTGTGTGGTCTGTGCAATTGCGTAAACCAGTGTGTTTGTGTTGTCTATTATATTGTTTAAGACTTGTGTTTTTGTTGTCTATCCACTCGTTTAAACCAGTGTCTTTGTGTTGTCTATGCAATGTGTAAACCAGTGTGTTTCTGTTGTCTATCCAATTGTTTACACCAGTGTGTTAGTCTTGTCTATGATATTTTTTAACCATTGCGTTTGTGTTGTTTATGCAATTGTTTAAACCACTGTGTTTGTGTTGTCTCTGCAATTGTTTAGACAATTGTGCTTCCGTAGTCTATGATGTTGTCTAAACCCTTCTGTTTCTGTTGCCTATGCAATTGTTAAAACCATTGTGTTTGTGTTGTCTAAGCAATTGTTTAAACCAGTGTGTTTGTGTTGTCTATGATATTGTTTTAAACATTGCGTTTGTGTTGGTTATGCAATTGTTTAAACCATTATGTTTGTTTTGTCTATGCACTTGTGTAAACCAGTGTGTGTTTTTGTTCTCTGTGATATTGTTTATACCATTGTCTTAGTGTTCTCTATACAATTGTTTTAAACTGTGTTTATGTAGTCTATGATATTGTTTAAACCGGGGTGTTTGTGTAGTCTGTGATATTGTTTAAACCATTGTGTTTGTGTTGTCTATCCAATTGTTTATACCAGTGTGTTTGTGTTGGCTATGATATTGTTTAAAATGCAATTGTGTAAACATTGTGTTTGTTTTGTGTATGATAGTGTTTAACGTTTTTGTGTTTTTGCTGTCTCCTATATTGTTTACGCCTTTCTGTCTGTGTTTATTATGCAATTGTTTAAACCATTGTTTTATTGTTGTGTATGCAATTGTGTAAGCCATTGTGTTTGTGTTGTCTCTGCAAGTGTGTAAACCGTTTTGTTTGTGCTGTCTATGCAATTGCCTACACCATTGCGTTTGGGTTCTCTATGCAATTGTGTAAACTTTTGTCTTTGTTTTCTTTATGCAATTGTGTGAACCACTGTGTTGGTGTTGTGTATGCTATCGTTTGAACCACTGTAGTTGTGTTGCCTATGCGATTGTGTTAACCACTGCGTTGTGTTGTCAGCGCAATTACTTTAGTGTTTTTGCTGTCTACTCAATTGTGAACCACTGTGTTTGTTTTGTCTTTGCAATTATGTCAACCAAAGTTTCTTATATGTCTGGGCAATTTTCTGAAAACCTGTGCTATTGTCTATGCAATTGTATGAAGCCCTGTATTTGTTTTGTCTACGCAATTGCTTGACCTACTGCGTTTGTGTTGTTTACAGTTTTTCTCAAATACCGGGTTTGTGTTGTCTATGCAATTGTTTAAACCATTTTGTTTGTGATCTCTATGCAATTGTGTAAACTATTGTCTTTGTGTTTCTCTGCAACTGTGGAAACCATTGTCCATGTGTTGTGTGTGCAATTGTGCAAAATCACTGTGTTTGTGTTCTCTATGCAATTGGGTAAACCATTGTGTTTCTTTTGTCTATGCAATTCTCTAAACCATTGTCTTAGTGTTTTTTATGCAATTGTGAAAAACATTTAGTTATTGTTTTCTATGCATTTGTGTAAAATATTGTGTGTTTATCACTGCAACTGCGTAAACCATTGTCCTCTGTTGTCTTTGCAATTGTGTAAACCCATGTGTTCCTGTTGCCTATGCAAATGTGTAAACCGTTGCATTTGTGTTCTCTATGATATGTTTAAACCTTTGTGTTTCTGTTGTCTATGATATTGTTTAAACCAGTTTGTTTGTGTTGTCTATCCAATTGTTTAAGCCGATGTGTTTATGTTGTTTATGATATTTTTAAACCAGTGTGTTTGTGTTGTCTATGATATTGTTTTACCATTGTGTTTATGTTGTTTATGCAACCGTTTAAACCATTGTGTTTGTGTTGAAAAGTACTGCGTCTGTATTGTCTCTGCAATTGTGTAAACCATTGTCTTTGCGTTGTCTATGCTATTGCCTAAAACATTGCGTTTGTGTTCTCTATGCAAGTGTGTAAACTTTTGTCTTTGTTTTGTCTATGCAATTGTGTGAACCACTGTGTTTGTGATGTGTACGCTACCGTTTGAACCACTGTATTTCTTTTGTCTATGCAATTGTATTAACCATTGTGTGCGTGATGTCAGCCCAATTATGTACGTGTTTGTCCTGTCTATGTAATTGTGTGAATCACTGTGTTTGTTTTGTCTTTGCAATTATGTCAACTGATGTTTCTTATGTGTTTACGCAATTTTCTGAACACCTGTATTTTTCTGTCCATGCAATTGTATGAAGTTCTGTATTTGTGTTGTCTACGCAATTATGTGAGCGACTGTGGTTGTGTTGTCTATGATAGTATTTTAACCATTGTGTTTGTGTTGTTTATGCAATTATTTAAACCATTGTGTTTCTGTTGTCTATGCTATTATGTAAATCGTCTTGTGTCTGTTGTGTGAACATTCTTTTTGTGTTCTCTATGCAATTCTGCAAGCCATTGTCTTTGTGTTGTCTCTGCAACTGCGAAAATGATTTTCCTTGTACTGTAGTTGCAATTGGGTAAATCGCTGTGTTTTTTCTGTTTATGCAATTGTGTAAACCATGGTGTTTCTTTTATCTATGCAATTCTGTAATGTATTGTGTTTGTGTTGTCTGTACAATTGTTTAGACAATTGTTCTTCTGTCGTCTAAGATATTGTCTAAATCCTTGTGTTTCTGTTGTCTATGCAGTTGTTCAAACCATTGCGTTTGTGTTGTTTATGCAATTGTGTAAACCAGTGTGTTTGTTTTTGTCTATGATATTGTTTAACTATTGCGTTTGTGTTGTTTATGTAATTGTGTAAACCAGCGTTGTAGTTTTTTGGTTGTCTATGATATTGTTTAAACCATTGTGTTTGTGTTGTCTATCCAATTGTTTAAACCGATGTGTTTATGTTGTTTATGATCTTGTTTAGACTAGTGTGTTTGTGTTGTCTATGATATTGTTTTAACCATTGTGTTTGTGTTGTTTATGCAATTGTTTAAACCATTGTGTTTGTGCTGTCTATGATATTTTGTAAAGTATTGTGCTTGTGTTGTCTCTGCAATTGTGCAAACCATTGTGTTTGCGCTGTTTATGCAATTGCCTCAAACATTGCGTTTGTGTTCTCTATGCAAGTGTGTAAACTTTTGTCTTTGTTTTGTCTATGCAATTGTGTGAACCACTGTGTTTGTGATGTGTACGCTACCGTTTGAACAACTGTATTTGTTTTGTCTATGCAATTGTATTAACCACTGTGTGCGTGATGTCAGCCCAATTATGTACGTGTTTGTCCTGTCTATGTAATTGTGTGAATCACTGTATTTGTTTTGTCTTTGCAATTATGTCAAATGATGTTTCTTATATGTCTATGCAATTTTCTGAACACCTGCATTTTTTCCGTCCATGCAATTGTATGAAGCCCTGCATTTGTGTTGTCTACGGAATTATGTGAGCGACTATGGTTGTGTTGTCTATGATATTGCTTTAACCATTGTGTTGGTTTGTTTATACAATTGTTTAAACATTGTGTTTGTCTTGTCTATGATAAAATGTAAACGGTTTTTTGTGTATTGTCTTTGCAATTGTATGAACATTATCTTTGCGCTCTCTATGCAATACTCTAAACCATTTTCTTTTTGTTTTCTTTACAACTCTGAAAACCTTTGTCCATGTGTTGTGTGTGCAATTGTGTAAATCATTGTGTTCGTGTTATTTATGCAAATTTTGTAAACCATTGTGTTTCTTTTGTCTATGCAATAATGTAATCCATTGTGTTAGTGTTCTCTAAGCAATTCTGTAAACCATTGTGTTTGTGTTGTCTATCCAATTGTTTCAACCACTGTGTTTGTGTTGTTTTTGATATTGTTTAAACAAGTGTGTTTGTGTTGTCTCTGATATTGTCTTAATCATTGTGTTTGTGTTGTCCCTGCAATTGTGTAAACCATTGTGTTAGTGTTATCTATGATATCGTTTACAACATTGTGTTTGTGTTGTCTATCCAATTCTTTCAACCACTGTGTTTGTCTTGTTTATGATATTATTTAAACCATTGTGTTTTTGTTGTCTGTGATATTGTTTAAACCATTGTGTTTGTTTTGTCTATGCCCTTGTGTAAACCAGTGTGTTTTTGTTGTCTATGATATTGTTTATACCATTGTGTTAGTGTTATCTACCCAATTGTTTAAACCTGTGTTTATGTTGTCTATGATATTGTTTAAACCAGTGTGTTTGTGTTGTCTGTGATATTGTTTTAACCATTTTGTTTGTGTTGTTTATGCAATTGTTTAAACCATTGTGTTTGTGTTGTTTATGATATTTTGTAAACTATTGTGTTTGTGTTTTCTCTGCAATTGCGTAAACAATTGTGTTTGCGTTGTCTATGCAATTTACCAAACCATTGCGTTTGCGTTTGTGTTGTCTATGCAATTGTGTAAACTTTTGTCTTTGTTTTGTCTATGCAAGTTTGTGAACCACTGTGTTTGTGGGGTGTATGCTACCGTTTGAACCACGGTATTTGTGTTGCCTATGCCATTATATAAACCACTGTGTGTGTGATATCTGCGCAATTATGTAAGTGTTTGTGCTGTCTATGAAATTGTCTGAACCACTGTGTTTGTTTTGTCTTTGCAATAATGTCAATGCAATTTTCTGAACACCTGTGGTTTTTGTTGTCTATGCAATTGTATGAAGCCCTCTATTTTTGTTGTCTACGCAATTTTGTGAGCGACTGTGTTTGTGTTGTTTACACTTTTTCTCAAATACAAATTGTGTTGTCTATGGAGGCCAAAGAACCACTGTGTTTGTGTTTTGTATCCCATTATATCAACCATTTTCTTTGTGTTGTGTGTGCAATTATGTGAATAGTTGTGTTT
>JAOWAY010254348.1:0-15916 GCA_028565895.1 Goniobranchus geometricus | reverse complement strand
GTAGTAGTAGTAGTAGTAGTAGTAGTAGTAGTAGTAGTAATTATTATTTTGTTATTATTGTTATTACTATTATTATTATTATTATTATTATTATTATTATTATTATTATTATTGTTGTTGTTGTTGTTGTGAGTGTCCAGTCTTTCCCATGCCTCGGAGCTGGATACATCTGGGAGTAACATTAACCGTGTAGTTATATCATGTCCATGGAATTAGTCACCATCCTTGTATTCGTCCACCAATGGCTTGACACTCTTTCATAGTCTATCTATTATCAACTACAGATTATTTCCTGAATTAAGATATATTTACGTGCATCCAAAAGAAGCAACAGATTTAGTCTAATTCAAGCGACGACACAATATTACAATCTTATCCTTCGATTAAAAAGAGAGAACTAGATTCGTCCGACCAACAACAGCGCATTGACAAGCTAATTTAATTTGCTTTGAAGTCGGCACCATTATTTATATTATACCTTGAGGCATATTTGCAGAGATCGTCCTTGAAACAATAAATTTCAAGCATATATGTGCACCAAAAAATTGAAGTTGATTTCTTGCCACAAAATTTATAGAACATCACATCTTCTTTCCTGTTTGCTGTGTGTGTTGTCCTTAGTGGATTGACGGCACAGACGTGAGACCTACTCCGTAGAACCTCTCGATTGTCCTAACATGCATTCACACAATAAATGTTTTCCCACTTGATGAAATTATTAGTTAGTTTCTTAATTTTGTCTCAAATTCAACGTTGCATCTCCTAAACTACATGCCCAATCTCATTAAAATTTCCATGATACACTCAGGGTATTCATAATATTAATAACCTTTTTTTCTGATTTTTTAGTTGAGAAGTTGAGAAGTTTTTCTTCTATACACAATATAAATAAAGATGACAAAGTACTACGGCTGTAATGAGTTCTCAAATTCTAATGTTTTTACAGTAGGGCCTCATAATATCATTTGTGTGTATTTTAACAATCAATCAGCATGAGACAGAACTGATAAAAGTAAAAGCATAATGAAAAAGACTGTGCTTGCAACTGGTACTGGTAGAGCCAGATCTGGCAAACTTGACTTAAATTATGGTGTCACTCAAGGCTCAGTCCTTGGCCCTGTTTTATTTACAATATATGTGCAACCATTTCATTTTTTTGGTTTATCTTAACTTCCATTTTTTTGCAGATGACACTCAAATCTGTTGCTCTTCTCCACGCAAAAAGTTTACCAATATTTATGGAGCCTTTCCAACAGTGCTCTTCTGAATTGAAAACCTGATGAATGCAAAGACGGAAGTGATTCTGCCCTAGTAGACACAATATCCTTAAAAAGAAAAAAACAAATGCCAAAATCATCATTTTTGGTGAAGCATTGTATCCTGTGCAAGTTTTGTTAAAGTTAAAGATCTGAGAGTTTGAATTGATTCAAATCCATCCTTCAAGTTAACAATATCATACGAAAGAGCTGTTTTGAGATAAAAAGAATATGTTAAGATATTGAATTGATTCAGATCTATCCTTCATCTAACAATATCAAACGAAAGATCTGTTTTGAGATAAGAATATCTTAATACATTTGGCATCGAACCAAGTTGTTTCCCTCTTTGCCAATGCTCCAGTTTAAAGCAAATTCAATTATTGGTAACTCTCATATTTAGTCAACATCAAGAAAGACAAATTAAGGCTTCACATGTCCCAAAAGGATGCCGCCAGATTGGTTTTTAGAAGAATTGGGTACACTTCAGCATCTAGCCTTTTAAAAGAATTCATTATGACATATTTCTCTCCTCCAAAGGTCAATGCTGCTGTTTTCATTTGAAAGGGCCAATGATGCCTCTGGAGTGGATGGCAACCTAGTTTCAGTGCAGTCATAACAAACAAATGGGTTGTTTTGCATGCATAGGCCCTTCTAAAAATTATAAAATGCCTCTTACATATTATTATATTATTTCTTTCCAAATTTTACTCACATGGATTGTTTTGTCTAGTCTGAGTGTAAAATATTTGAAAATGGGTAAAAGTGATTTCTGAAATGTGTTTGTTATAAGCCCTTTCCAGTGAAAGCGCCAGGTGCTGTCTGACAGTCTCAATACCTAATCTCTGTTCAAAGAATGACAATCACATTTTGGTAAGATCAAAAATGTTTCACAAAAATGGTGAACAATCATTTTCCTTTTCAGCTTGCATTATCTGGAATGATCTCCATGGAGAAATCAGACACAATGATTCTTCAAACAAGTTCAAATTGGCATTTAAGACTTTCTTTTTTGAACCAAAGGATATTGTCATATGTTGGGTATTATATTTAGATGTAGTAGGCTTTAGTTGAGCTAAGATTGTAAAATTATATGTATAAGATTATATTTCTACAGATCTACACTATATGGCTTGAAAAACCTCAATCATTCGGAAGCAGTCCTGCGGGAGGCATAGAAATCCCACAATATTTTATAACAAAGTTGACCGGGTCAATGCAAAGATAACTTTGTGCACGTTGTCATGCTGATGGAGGCCACACCCAACGCTAAATACGTTCTAAGGCTGTTAAGAAGGTTCGTGCCAAGCCAGAATCATAGTCTCATAACTACTATAGTATATTTGTCTTATTGTACAATAAGAAGATTTGAGTTTTAAAATCGTTATTGTCAATATATCTCAGTTTAAATACATATCTCAGATCCTATCCTTATCCAATTTTCCAATCGTATTGTATCAAATTCCTTAGTTATTTGTTTTTTTAGTTTTATGGGATAATATGCAAAAGTGATGTAGAATACGCCTGGATAGAGATTTAGATCTAGACTCAAGAGGGAATGAACAAAGAGAGAGAGAGAGAGAGAGAGAGAGAGTGTGTGTGGGTATGTGCCGGGAAATTAGGAATGGAAAGCAAATCAGACTTCGGGAAGCCCATACACAAGAATCTCAAATGTGAATCTTCTTAGTAGGTTATATTTATCTAAGCAAATTTTCTGATATCAATTCTACTGCATTATCAGTATCGGTATACAATTTCAAACCCTTTTCATACTGCCTGACTAACTCAGCCGTCACAGTGATATGAGGCCCATAAGCATCGCAATTCCATCTTTTCATTATTTTTTAAATGCATTATCATGGTCGCTCTGCATCTTTCAACTCTAAAAACGCTACAGAATGATATCTACTCATGCTGACGTACAGGCATTTGCCCTATAGTAATTATAAATATTACCCACCATTAAAATTAAAAGCTTGATTCTTGCAAAATTTAGTATTTTCTCTTACCCTGCAGAGTTAAAGCAGGCACCTCCAGTGGCAATCAACTCTCTCAGCATACTGAACTGGAACTTTCTGCCTTTTCTGAAACTTGTTATTGCTCCAGTAGCTGGTGAGACTGTGCTTTGTTTTCAAGCCCAAAGAAAGGGACAAATGGAGCAAAGGTGCACACTTGCTTTCTATATCCAGGTGTCTCTGGCAGCCTGGGCTGTTGGCACAGTTGGTTTTAATTCTTGACGGTCTGCAAGGCTCATTACCCTCTGCCAAGTGCTAACTGGCAGGATCAGCTCTTCTGCTAGGCGGGATCATATGGACAGATGGCTTGTCATGTTCTGGGTCTTCCACTGCCTTCCCCTAAGGATTCCACCATCGCACCCAAGCTCAGACAACCCCTCCATTTTTCCTGATGTCACCCTGTCCTTTAACTTAGTGCAATGTCAAATGTGGTTCTCTCTTCAAGCTTAGAGGGCTCATACTCATACAGGGCATATGACGTTAGGTGAGGGTATGTAACCAAAAGTTGGGCGAAACCCAAGGACAGGTGGGCCACTAATTCATAGCTGGAAGCAATTGTTCAGAGGTTCTGAGATCCCGCGAACATGGCCATACGCTCTGCAACTTTAGTGCTTGCTTTGCTCCTCTTTCTGGATATACCACCAGACCCAGTTCGCCCCCATATCATCACTCTGCGAGACCAGGTCCAGGTCTTGTACTTGAATAGGAGAGGCCATTGCACATCATAAGCACATATTACAAGCATGTATGTGTGTCAGATTCACTCGATTATCATTATTCCCATAGGGAGAGAGAAGTTATGTGTTCACGTCACCTCAGCCTTGGTCAGGCGGGACGCTGGACACAGACCCTGACTGACCCGTTTGAAACTTTAAAAGTGTCAACCAGAATTTTCTTTTAGTTCCCTGAATTGCTAAAAAAAATAACAAATCATTAAAAAAAATATTTTGTTGAGTACAATTCACATTTTACAAGCAGTGTCAAGTATAATGTGATAAAATTCATTCAAATATGGGTAAATAAGATGGGTTTTGAATCAAGAAAAGCCTGTTATATCAGAAATTGCTTGAGGTACCCCTCAAATGTTAAATAAGCACAAAGAAAGAAAAGTGCACAATAAGAGAAGTAAAATCTTGGCAACTTTATGGACAGATGGGAAATTTTATTCCAAAGTAGCATGACATAACAATGGTCAATGCCGTACAATGACAACAGCAACAAAATATAACTCTCAACAAGGTCTCATAGAGACCACACATAATACAAATCAATAGTTTTACAATGCCGGTGAAATTGACTCATCAGCAACACAATTCAAAATGTCGCAAACAACATCAAACTCAAAAAAAAAAAAAAAAAAATCTTAATGGGGCCATTTCCCTTTTTTCAGTCATGCAAACACTGCTCCACAAACGAAGTCACTACATACAAAAAGTAACAACATCTGACTTTACATAATTTTGGTCCTGACATAACCATGTCAATGAGGAACATGTTTAAAAATTTAATTTCAAAAACTATTTACAATATCATGTCCTGATATGCACACTGTATAGTGTCTTGCAAATCCATTCCCTGAATTCTGCCTGCTTGAGATAAAATCTCATAGAAAAGAAGACCTCTCAGCAGAAATGAGCAGAAACCTCTAACAAAAATAATATGATACAATGGGTGCATTAGGAATAATGATAGTATGGGGAAAGGTCATAACACTAGTGACATTGCACTAAATATCATGCACTAAGATTTCTTGGATAAATCACTTATATCTAGTATGTAGGGAAAATCTAAGGTAATCCTCTAACTGCCGCTTATCAAACCCTGGAGGTGCCAATGTACTGAAAACATGGCATTATGCATGGGGCGAGAGAAGCACAATGGATCTAAATCTGGGTCATTGACATACTTGAATGAAAATGAAGAGCAGTTTTCCAAAACTCAGTATCATAAATTCAAAATTCCTGCTTCTTAATGAAAAGTTTTGAAAACAGATGACTCTGAGAAGAAAAAAAAGAGGAAAAAAAAGTAATGCATAGATAATCTTATTTCTGTGAATTTTTTTCTTATTTCATCTTGATGACCTTTCTCATGGAGGTTTGCCTGTTAACACACCTAAAAAAAAAAAAAGAAATAATTTTATATCTCTAACAGCACTTACTAATTTTGGGAAAACGCTCTTCAAATTGACTTGGAATCATATCTGTTTGCAATGCAAGTGTCCCGACTCGACTTAATAAAGCACATGAGTACTACAGAATTTAGGTTATGGGGCCTCAATAATTTTATTAGTTAATATCAAACTCTTTCAAACTTAAGAGCACAACTTTTGGAAAGTTATTGCATGTTTGCCCCTAATGAATAACGAGAAGAAAGTTAGTTACTCTGTGGGTTTAACATCACTTTTCAACAGCATAGGTTATATCAGTGACGGTGCTCTTTTGACATGTTTATGTGCTGCCACACATGAGCCATAAGGTATAGCACAACTCCAATGACTCACCCACAGTTTACTGACACCTGGCCGACCAGTCTTAGTATTGTTCTCATAATGCTGAGCGCCAAGCGAGACAGTTACTAAAGTCCCAATTTTAAAGTCTTAGGTATTACTCGGCTGGGGATCAAACCCGTGACCTCCCTCTTCCGAGGCGGACGCTAGGCCATCGGATCGGTATGAAAATAAAAACAGAAAGAAGAAATAAGAGTTCTCGCACAGCTCCCAGCCAATTTGAATATAAGCTGACAAATATTACACTCTTATAAAAAGTGATCCGGGTTTTTTTTTTTAGTCTATGAATCCCCACAAAAAAGCCTTAGAATGGCAAAGATGGGGCATAATAACTTGTTTTGTTTACTTGTCCTTGACTCTTAAACTACTAAAATGGCTGCAATGGACTTCAATGTCAAGAAAGTTACCACAGGAAAGCAATGGTTGTCACCAATCAAATTAAATCAGAATGTTATCTCGCTTATAGGCATAACAAACATTCTTTTCCTGCAAATAAAAGCTGGAAAACTTCTGGCAATATTTCCATAAAACAAGAATGGTGTCATTACCAACGAATTAAAAACTTTATAAAATATACACTGAACACGAACCAAGGAAACAAAATACAGGGAAAGAGACATGATAAAAAAAATTCCAAATGAGAAAAGTGCACGAAAAATTAAGAAGACCTGCCAAACCTGCCACAATAATATAAGAACAATCCCTGAATACTGAAATGTTTTATAGTCCCACAAAAACTTGGGCTCCAGGGCAGTACTTGGCTTTCATATTAGGGCGGTAGTGACTTCCCTCCTTTTCCCCAGCAGTCATTTTGAAATAATCACAACAAATGTCTGGATGCTTCATTTTTAAGTAGACTACTTTTTGTTCCCGACCACTGCCACTATCATTTCATAAAGTTAAAAAAGATATCCAATCTGGTGATAAATGCCCTGGTGATTGCACAGCCTGAGGTGACATTATTTGGTCAACGACAATCAACTGATATGGCAAAGAAGTCATTTTGGGGAATTTCCTTGGCAGCAAAAATCAATCAAGCAGCATATTATGATCCAGTCTTGGGTTTCTTGCTAGATGGTTCCTCTGTAGACGGCTCCCTGTCCAATTCGGGTGGGCCTTGCTCTGAAAAAGATCAAATACAAAAATTAAGAATTCAGTGCAAAGGGATGGAAACAAAGACTGGTGCAGGCATAATCTCCTGTCATCCATGCCCTCTTGTCACACGACAAGATGTAACTTGACAAAAATGACAGGTTTGAAATTCCGAAAACTTAAAATGTGTCATTTGCTGGATAATTAGATGTTCCTTGGTCAGGGAGAAATTCTTCATAGGTCTTTTTCTAAAGTTGTCTGAACTTTGTAATTGCGCAAATGAAAATCCACTTCTAATAAAAAGAATCACAGCAGGACCAACATACGAAGGAAACTGATTTGGGAACAGTATACAGTAATTGGTATATTGTGGGCAATTAACATTTTGTTTAAATATGGCATAAGATTTATCACAAGAAGAACCAAAAAGACACTGAACTGATAAAATAGGAATGAGGTTTAATTTCCCTGGCACCTATATAAGTAAAGGTATAAACCCAAAGCCATGATTTAAAGAGAGAAATATATGGCCGTAAAAATATCCACAAAAGAAAAATTATCCTCACTTCCCCAGCGCATCTAAAGTTTTCTCTCATTTATCTGACAAACGTCTGAATTGACAAAACAAACATCTCTGAAAAATTCAATCCAATGTCTGCAGGTTTAAAAATGAGTGCATCCCAATCTGAACACACAATGCACTTTAACCTGAAATTTTAATGTCCCTGGTTGAACTACCCTCCAACCTACGATAAAGGTGGGCGGGTGAAGATGGTACCAGGAAAAGCCATCCACATTGATGTTTTTAGTAGTCTTAATCATATTAAAGATGAGAGAAGAGCAACAGCACAAAATTTAACAGACAGAACAAAAGATTTCCAAGGACCACAAGTTCTTTGCAAATTTCTTATCTCATCAATAGGAAATTCAACTACCTCTGGATCACTTTTTTCTATAGGTGGATACCACTTCACAAGAAGACGTCCTGGGGAAATATTCTCTCTCTCTCTTCCTTAAAATCAGTTTTTGAAGATCTTGTATGCACGCAACCCATGGAAGAAGACGTTAACATTCAACGCCTTCATGAGATCAAAAGAGAGAAAGGGGGGAAACAAATAATGGGGTGGGGGGATGCCTAAAAATCATATTTTCGATTTTCAGATTTCGTGCTTTCCATTTCCCACATCATTTCTGCACATGAAATTAGCATGCTTAGTTCTCAATGGCCATATGTGACCTCAGGAAATGTCTTTATATGAAGTAAGGTAATTGTAAAACAGGACAAAGGAGACAGAATTTCAATTTATGAACAGTAAACACCCACTTCAAAGTCGTACATGGTTGCACAACATTGTGAGTACCGCTTTTCCCTATACATTGCTCACTTATGGACTCTAACCTGAGAAGCCCCAGTAGTCCAACATGGTGCCAGGCATGGTGAAAGAAGGAGGACAAAAAGGCTCTCTAAAGTAGGTTTGAAGCACAGAGGAAAGAGAAGAAGAGAAAAATACATCGCAGATTAGTTCAAGAGATACAGACGAAAAAGAAGGAGAGCAGGGTGGTCCCGCATACCAGCGAAGGATGTTTTTAATTTCATCAGACTTCCTTAGTGTTTTCTGTTATCCCTTTATTGCAGTCTCCTTCCTTATTTCTTGACAAATCAATGTAAAAATTGGCACATATGTAAAGTTCAAAGCCATACAAAAAATATCAGAGAGAGAGACATTTGAGCATTTCTTATCTTTGATTTTTTCGGCACCATAATTGATGAAAAACAATGCCAAAGTACACATATCATTTATTTACTTTTGTTACTTTTTCAAGACTGTCACAAATGACACAATGCAAAAGTCATTCCATTTAATTTTAGCATAGCTTATTGGGAAACTGTTTGACAAGTTTTGATTTCATATCATGTAATTTCAGAGTAGACTGATTTTGAGGTTGGACTATTTCTTAGAGTTTGAAATTCAACATGACAGTTGTTGCCATAACAACCAAAAAGTGAAATGTCCTTTTTTAACATTTCCTCACTGACTTGAGGCTCTGAATCAAGTCATGGTGACTGAACTCTACTATCTTTGAAAATTGTGGAAATGCCGCTTAGGACCCATTCTCCTCCCTTAGATCTAGTTTCACGAAGATCACAAAAAAAAATTTTTTCTAAGGGAAATCTGTAAACCTCTTGCTCCCCCGCCCCTTTCAACTTTCAAAAACGCTACATACGGGCATTTCCATTTTTATGAACAGAAAAAGGATTTATTTCTTCTACTTTTTTAATCTTTGAAAAGAAATGATGTCCACAGGTCTGGAACAGACAATGACAGCAAAATAATTTCATGGTCTGTACTTTGTCCGGAGTTTTGCTGTACCTGGTGTTTACTACCCACACCTCTACAGCAAGAGGCACAAGTGAAAATGTCCAGGATAAAGAAAAGGAATTGAATGTTTTATTATGGCAACTAAAGACACATATATGCACTACAATAGTGACCATTTAATAACTTCTTTAAAACCCACTTCTAATTATCTGCAAACTGGTGAAACAGAGTCTTTTCTTTTCAAAACATCTTACTCATATCCCGCCTCTACCACCAGGCTTCTGTCCTTTAGTCGTCTTTTCTCTTTTAATGAGCTCATTGCTTCAAAGTTTTTCAATAAATTCTCAACCATGTAGAAACCCAGGTCAATGATAAGGCAAATAGCATCTCAATTCAGAACTTCATTACTGATTTATTGCCTTATAAGTAGCCATGTTCTGGATGAATTAAGTGTAGTGTAAGCCCCATCTTAAGTAAGTAAACAGTAAAGAACATAGACCTCTTCGCCTTCACTGCAACTAATGGTAATCTCCTCATACATACATGTAATGTTTTTGAGAGAAAGCTAAAGATTCATTTTAGATGGCAAAGACTTGCAATGGTGTGGGAGGGGGATGCAGAAATGATGAATAAGCTATTGACAAGCTTTTCTGGCATTGGGATGTTTTATTCCTTGTTAGGAGAGAAATTATTGTGCTTTCAAACAGCCAATTATCATTTTGTTCTCTGGCCAATATATACAATAAGGGTTTCAGTTGTTAATCCCATTTAATCTTTTATGAATATTTAATAATGCAATCACAAAGCGACAGCAAACAGAGTTAACATTTCGGGATAATGAAACAGCAAACATTTAAGAGCGGATATTTTCCTTTCACACCAACGGAGTGGCCACAGGTCTGGAATGCGCTGCAAGACCACAATTTGTAGTCAGTAAGTTGGCCTTGCTCACGCCTGCCATTATACCTGGTGTTAATCACACCTTTACATCAAAAAGTATAGTGATGACATCTACGAGCACAAGCCATAAGTGAAATAATTACTAATAAACAATTAAATCATTTTTCGTACCACATTACTAGCAAGATATCACAATGTTAGACAGTGTAGCCAGACAAGAGGGGGCAGGGGGTGGCGCCATGGAACCCTTTTCTGCTTTGGAGAAGAAAATTATGCAGACAAGTGCAGCCAGAATAAAAGATTTTGTTAAAATTGAAAAACAAATAGAAGTAAACAAAAAAGAGCACAAAAGCATCATTTGTCAGTAATTTGCTGGACTTTAACCCTAGAAGTGCTTGGTCAAAACCAGTAAGCCTGATATGTCAGCTATTGTTCACTGATCGATTGGTGAGGTTTGACTGACAACAAACATCTCTGCATGAGGTAGCAGCACTTTACAACTTGATTACTAAGCCATTGGTAGTTCATATCTAAAAAAAAATATACATGTCTCATCCCCGTCAATTTCCATATAAGAAATAAAAAAGATTTTCCATGTAAGAAAAAGGTCCTTTAAATGCCTCCTTTAAGAAAGGCGATTTGATTTTGTGATGATCAGCACGAGTTAATTTCTTTGCTGTTTTCTTTTTCGTAATATAAAACAATGTCACGGTCAATCAGCACTAAATGATCAAAAACAAAGAAACCTGTCTAGGTAGCTAGAAAATTTGAGGTCTTTTGTAGGGTAAGAAGCTAGTCATAAGGAGACTACCTAATATTTCATGTGAATCGAAAACAGGGGAGCTGGGGAGATCAGGAACAGATACAGAATGAAAAACATACCACTTAACACTTGTGAAACTTACCACTACTTTCTTCATTCCCTGCTTTTCCACTAGCTTTCTCCTCTCCATCTTCTTCCCTTACCATACTCATAGCTGTAAAAACAAGGATTTAAAGTAAGAAAGCACTGCAAGCTGAGGATAATGTGTCATAGTACATAAGCAACGACATAGAAAGAAATGTGAGGTCAACAAAAGGCACATCTATATATCTAGAAGTGAACACGGGTGGTTTTATTTATCAAATATTTAAAATTGAAGGAGAAAACAAATATTTTAAGGATACAGTAAGAGCTTCTTCAGGTTATAAGCTTCGTCAGGGGATTGGCCGTTCCATTTAAATGAAATAATAGCACAATTTTCTCAGGGGCAACCTTATTTCATATATATCAGAGATACTACCAGCTTATGACAAAATCAACCCTTCTTTTGGGCACTATTATATATTTACCTGATTTGCTGTCCTGTGACAGGAATTGCGCATTAAGTTCAAAGGTAAAGCTTTCTATGACGCTTTCCTTTAACCCTTGCAGTGCCACGCATTTTAGACACTAATGAACACGCTTTGCCGTCAACTCACGCCTCTGAACATACAAATGAGGTCAAATAGTCCAGACTCAATTCAGTTCTTTCATTGTACAGCCATTCTCCTTTGATTCAGATCTAGATTTAAACCTTTGATTTTGAGCTGAAGCACTGCATTGTTATTGCCTGAGCGTCATTAATCTAGATCTAAAGCGAGATCTAGAACAGCTTGATCATAAATTTTTAAACATAATTTGTCACTATCTTCACCTTCATCTTCCTAAAAAGTCTGATTTATAACCACTGATAATACCGTTGTAATTGAAACATGACGCAACCAAGGTCACACTTCAAAATCAGCCCACAACTTCGGGAAACTGTTGAGAACAGGCCTCTGAAAATTCAGGCAAAATCACAAGTAAACTACCAAAGAAGGGAAGTCACTGCTGATAATTCATGGCTTCGTATTTTTCTGTATTTATTTTGTGCTTTTGGCCCATACCATTTCCACTTCAGCCTATACCTCCACTATAATTCATTAATGTATGTAGATTCTAGATAAAAGGGGGGTTACAAATCAACTACTGAATGGAATAAATCTTTAGATTGAAGAGTAACAGGATACAGGGACTCTTCGATCCCACTCTCAAAATATGAGTATTGACCAGATATACACCAAAGAGCTCTGAATGAACCGAGACCAATGCATTCGAAGCTGACCTCATGGGACTAAATTCACTCGAGACAAGGCATAAAATGAAACTGAAACAAATACAGTAATATTATGCACAACTCTGAATGATCAGAATCTAAGTTGAAGGTATGAAGGGCTTCTTTTGACTACACTGGACATATTTCGCTCAAAATGTAATTAGAAAATATCAGTCAAAAACAGGAATCAAAGAAATCTGAAGCAAAGGCTTGAACAATCAGGATGCAAGTCAGACGCAAGGTTCATAGGACATGATTGTCTTTTGATAACCTTGACTGTATTTCACCTTTTTGCTTTTACCACAGACCCTAGACCAGATTTTCAAAAAAGAAGGAAATATACCATAATGTCACTTTTCCCTACAACCGCAGGAAAAAACGTAGAAATACATAACACTGTTAAAGTCTCAATAGAGTGACAAAGGCGATTTAGCAGTACAGAAATAATAAAACACATAAAACACTAGCATATCACATAATTACTCATTTTAAAGATAGATATCTCAACCCCACGACTGACACTTCTAAAAGGGCAGAAGAACACTGTCTGGGTTTAGATCAAAATCATCTCAATCTCTCTGAGATGTAGACATCTGAATTGTAAGATTTACATCTGGAAAGATTCTGAGATCCAATCTAGCTGCTATACCTAGTTTCTGTGCAAACAGATCCATTAGAAATAGAGGAGACTATTAAAAGATCACTCAACTAGATCTAGATATGAATTCTGAAAAGCGTATTTAATCACATTTCTTGTCCAACCACCTCAAAATCCACTTGATTCTCCGTAACATCAATCTCTTTGGGGTTTCCACCATGTTCAAAATCAACATGCCTTGGCACAGTGTGCCGAGTAAAGTGGCTGAATGACAGCTTGTTTTTGGTTTTGTCCTCCTTTTCTTTCATCAATGGTCTGTTAGGCAAAGTGAGGTTCAAACACTAATAATTACAGCTTCCAATGCAAATTCTCCTATTCTTACGTAAAACTGTAAAACAGAAGAGATATTTGTGTGGAAATTTCCAGTCAGCTACATATTGATTTCCACTTTCATATTTTTCTGACAAGCATGAGTAAAAAGCAGACTTTCCGCTGGCCTGCTTTTTTTTTTACATCATCAAAATAGCAGAAATGCTATTTCATAAATGCTTGATTCATCAACCCCTATGCTAAGTTGCATTTTCTCCAAACAGTAGGCAGCCTTAATGAAAATTTTTTGATAACTTCGGAAGACCCATTTCATGAAAATTTCAGAAAAGGGGCATCTCTGATAAATTTAATGTTCCTGGGTTGCCTTAAAACCTTAAATAAAAATTTGATCAATAATATCAAGGAGCTAGAATAAAGTTTGATATAAATGTCGATTTCAAGAAAGTATTTTTGCAAAAAGTTTACCATGTCTAAATCAATAACATGGAAGATATTTCCATTAAGTAGAATTGCCATAGATGAATCATAGGAATATTTCTAGTATTTTCAAGTCTTCTCTCACATTACTAAAACAAAACACTGTGCTTGAAGTACAAGTACATTCAATTACTGAAGAAATTGAATCACTGATACCGAGCTTTGCATGAAATTTAATGAAGGAAGGTTATGAGGGCAGTGATATAGTTCAAATAAGAGCGTTCAAAGCAAAAATCGGTAAAATTCATCTTTTAAATTTAAAGCTCGCTGCTATTGAGTTTCAACGTATTCAAATTATGAAATGTATGAGATTTACGCAATAAAAACTTTGAAATATATTGGCATAATTAAAAAGTGAAAGATCAGAGAAACAGAGTGCAAATTGTGATGAGAGAAGCCCCAAGCTTACATGAATCTTCAGCATATATTACTTGTAGCTGTTTGTGCATATTGAAATAAAAAACAAAACAAAACAGTGAACATGTAAAGAAACAAGACGGCTAACTACAAAAATAAAAGCACAATAAGAATTTCCTCTAAACATTTCTATAACATTGAGATGTTTCCAAATGCCACCGAGAAATGTATGTATATTAATATAAGTTGAAGCATCAAGGTAAGACTTTTGCTGCAAGGGTCTCATGTAGATATAAAGTTAGATAAGTAGATGGATAAAAATACATTACAATATTATGTATAGGTATAGCATGAAGAGCATCATACATCAAATTTTATCACTTCGCACCTGTGAGGTGTGTGGGCATTTTATTTTTCATAAAGAAATCTGCCTGCTCAAAATACATACCCACTCTCATTTCAGGATCAGCATCATTACTATCATGTGAAAATTCATTGTGATCCGCATGCTCACTGAGCTCTCCATTTTCAGGGAATGACAAATTGGAATCTTCATTCAGGTTCTCTGACCCAAATGATCCTAGAGACTGTTGTGTATTTTCCTCTGTGTAAACAACAGTGCCTGAAAATACATGACCATCAAAGAAAAAAATGGATATAAATGGATTAAATGTTCATGACACTCTTTTCTAAAAAAAAAAAACAACAACAAAAAAAACTAGCTTCATTAAAGCATTCCGAAAATAGTAAGTAAAGTTAGTTTGTATCCTTGACTGAGTAAAGGGGAATTAGGGGTAGAGCCCTAATTATAAAGGCATGTGGCATAGTATGGTAGTTTGCCATTGCTTTCCATGCCGCCTTCACTGCCACCAAGTCTAGAAAGATCTAGCTATCCATTTATACTGCTGGGTGAACAGGAAGCCCTGAAAAAATCTACTGCACAGCTGGATTCGAATTCAGGCCACCTTGCATGGCAGTCAGCCGCTCTATAAAACAGAGCTACCGGGTCACCCTCCGAAAATAGTAGTAATATGAAATACTGCTAAGTTTTTAACAATGCAGAATACAAGACAAAACTGCTGACAATAAATGTGAGAAGAATGGGGAAATAAGGTTCTGCATGGTTCCTAAACATTTCAACCATTTCCCCACATTGAAACTGCCAACCATGAGTGAAGGATACAAAAGGCCATCTGGCAGGCAAATCTTTGTTAAAATTCGGCTCGCTCGAAACTATCAATCTCTCCCATAACAAATACTGAAACAACTAGAAAATAAATGGGACCAACATTGAGTTCATTAGGATAAGCCTAGATATTTAAGTGACATTGAGCAAAAACAAAAGTAACCAAATACACACTCCATCTGACCGGCCAGCCTTCTCAACTTCAGTAGAGTTAGTTGGCAAAGCCCTATGGCAGGAAAAGTTTATCCAGCAGGGTAAACAACTGTCTGCAGTGTTTCACCATGGCGCAAAGATAGATGAATAAATCTATGTCACCTTATTAGGCCCTGCATAACTGCATGTAAATGTTGCACAATAGTCCATGAGATATTCTGAGGCAAAATGTGCTTCAGAAAGTTTTACTTTAACACCTGCAAATTGTGCCAGGGGCGTGGAAATCTTTTATTTATCCCTGTTCTGTAGGCCATTAAATGAAATTCCACCCGTATAAACCCTAGATAATGTTACACGGATCAGGTCATATCAATATCCCATTACATCAAGGCCTTAGCAGTGATGACATTAATCTCTAATGTAAATCGCCATAACAAGACATCCATTGAGTAATCTCAATGTGTCAGGTATCAAATCTTTTCCCCTGGGGTCATTCATTACTAAATGCTGAATATTTTGGAAATATTGCCACTGGGTATGTGGAACAATCAGAATCCAGCAAGGATAAAAACAGGATCTTGAAGAATAAATCAGTATCAGCTACTGCG
>JAOWAY010253237.1:0-15920 GCA_028565895.1 Goniobranchus geometricus | reverse complement strand
CTATACATGTAGTTTTTCTCAAAAGGCACTCTTGACTAAAAAACAGAAATAGCATTCATGTTAGTTATAAAAGCCCAATACATGTCAAAACCTACTACCTTCTATGGCTGTCTCCACAATTGGAATCAATAAAATACTTTCACTTTGTGTCAGTTATCATTATAATTCTTGCTGTAAGCAGATATATTCATTTTTCTCTCTTACATCAATTCTAAATTCATTAAATTAAACAAGCCTCAGGTGGCCTTCTCTTGTCCTTGACAACATAGAATGAGATGCCAACCAAATACAGTAAATGTGCCTGTCTGGACTGTGGTCTATTGCAGCGGCAAATAAAGTATGCCTCGAATGAGAAGACAATTCATTTCATCGATATATAATCAAAGACTTTGTGGACCCCCTCAGGCACATCCAAGGCCCCTTATCTAGTTGAAACAATCTAGTAGCGGCTTTGTTAAACAAGTTATAAAACAAGAGAAAAAAACTATTGTCGTAAGTGAGCGTAGTACGGGGATAGATTCATAATCTAGAGATAACAAAAATATACCTTAAACGGCAACTATTTGTATCAAGGTAGTAAATTATAGAATTAAATAAATTAAAACTCTAATAATATCATATATTGTCATGCTTTCCAAACAGTAACAAAGTAGGTGGTGTAATAAGGAAAAAAAATTCAAACATCCGCGCATGCAAAGAGCCAACACACAACTATCATTACTAATCACATCAGGTAAATTGGAATGAAGGCAAACTCATCGTGAAAAGTTTATGGCTTAATCAAACTAATCAGCCCCTCTCCTTTCCTCCTGCCCCACTGTCATTGCATCTTTCAAGTGAGTTAGATTTGGATCGTCTGAATTGACAGATTTGACGCAGTCATCAGTAGATAAGGAGCTGTTTTCTTCTGACACACTCTCTGACTCTGTGCCCAGTGTATTCTCCCTTTGTCCTGAGTCTGCACTAGGAGGTTGGGAATCATCAACAAATGGAAAGTCATCAGAGGCTGATTTGGGGTCACTTTGACCTCTAAAATCACTGACTGATAAGAGAGATTGGTTATTGTGTCCCTCTACGGTGGCATTTCCATTTGAATTTACTGCTTGCTGACAGCTCTTCTCAGCTGATTTTGACTCTTGTACGAGTTTATCTGAATCTGCATGTTCAGCTTTTTCTGAACTTTGCTGCCCATGAGCTGATGTCCCAACTGGAAGATTTGGCGATGACGAGGCAGTTTTTGAAGCTGGAACAGTGTTTTCTTTGCCGCCTGTTTTGGTGTCACCGCTTTCACTGACATCATCCTCCTCTTCCTCATCATCATCCTCATCATCGCTTTCATCTGGTCTTTCTGTTGGCTTCATGACTGAAAATTTGAGGGTAACGAAATGCAATGAAGAGTAAGAGTTATAGAATATCTTGACATCAATTTCATTGTGGTACATATAATTAGTATCAATGACTCGATATTATGTCAATATCATATTTAATTACATAGCTTCACTATAGTACAATTGGTCATGGTCATGTGTCAGGAGTTGTGGTTGAACTGTGTTTGCAACAGTGACTATGTGAAGTTATATAAGTAAAGTAAAGTAAAGATGTTATTTATTTAGTGCACATTCCACGGCATATCAATGGTCACGCACTTTACAATGAAATTACTTTACAGGGATTTTATAAGATGCTTTGATGTAATGTGATGAGCTATCTTAACATCTAACCAAATTGATTCAAAGATAAAGACAGTGTTTTATAGTCATAAATCAAACATACGTGAAGTCTCACAGTTTGAAATTTGGGAGCTTTTTGTTAGAGGGGCGGCTTGGAGTTTTCATATGTCCAGTTTTAAAAGGCTGGCCTTTACATAAGATTTAAAGTTAAAGGCATTAATGGATTGATGGTCTCGTAGGCACTGAGGAAGAGGAATGAAATGCCAAACACAAACAATCCCGTTCGTCTACATTCCTCAGTGTTACATTTTTCACAAGCATGGTTAGATTGTGGGAAAATCAGAGACACCTAATGGGACATCCGTGGCAAAGTGGTGATAACTTCTCGGCACTAGCCAAGAGTCAAAAGGCCTTTGACATGGTGAGTACAAGTATGTGTGACAGCGTGGGTTTGAGACCCTACAGCGCAGCCAAGTTAAGAGCATTTTGTCCTTAGGTACTTCAATTCGCTTTCCTCACTAAATTCAGATGTGAATGAATACCTGCCCATTAAGACAGCGCTGTCTCTGTCTGAAACAAATATATTCGTGCCTGACAAGCTTCAAGTATTGTTCTAAATGTTCTGTGTTGCTGGTGGTAAGGAGAGTTAAATGTCCCTGTAAAGCGCCATGAGCATTGTTATGCCGTGGAACGTGCACGCTATAAATGTCATCTTTACTTTTTTTTAACTTTACATATTTCTGGATTTAATCAAATATATAAATGGTGCTTCCACCATTCAACCATTTGAAAACAAGCAAGCATCACATTCTAGACCTTCTCAATGCCCTGAGGAGCGCATGGTGGAACACTCCATTAATGGAGTCTAATAAGTCAGTCATTTGCTCTTAATCTTAGTGAGCTAAGCAGAGTAAAGTGCTTATCTAAAGACGTAATACTGAAGCTGTGTGGTTATGGGCCAGAATGTACTAGTGAGATACAATCCCATCACTGATCCAAATGCTGACCACAGTGAATGCTACCTAATTCTCAAATTATGCCCAGTTGTGACAAAAGATTATTTCAACTCATGTACTCACTACAAAATATATTATACTGAGTTATTTCACCTTATGAAATTGTTATCCCAAATCCATTTCTTTCTTTCAAATTTATCATAGAAAAATTGTGTGCAAAAAATTATTTTAATTTGCCACATTTTTATGCAATTAAAAGTTTAGATAACCCACGAATTTGTCAAGTCATGGTGTACTTTATCTGTACTTGGTTTGACAGCGGATGTGTTTCTTGGAGAGGTGTGCTGTTGTGAGCCGTTGTGTATTTTGCAACGGCGTTTGATTGCTCAATATGCTACATGTTATGTATTAGATAATGATCTAACACCCCCCTTCCCAACCTTGGTCTATGTACAACACCCATCCAATTTCTAATGTATACTTATACGTGCAAATGGCAATTTATATTATACTATGTCATATTATATTATATTATATCATATTAAATTTCATCACATTACAAACTTCAGCACTAAGCCACTGATATTCATAAGAAGAAAAAAGCTGTACCATTAGGCCTTGGGGTGAAGAATTCTAGCCTTGGTGCCATGGGTCTCTGTTTGCGGGCAGGGTTAAACCCATAACAGTAACAACAGCAGAAACCTGAACAGAGAAAGGTGAAGAATTGAGAAGTCAGTGCCAAAGATGAAAACTTATTCATCTGATGGTTGTTACGAATCATTTTATGGTTATTAGAGAACAGGACTGTTTTCAATGGCAGTTTCTTTATGCAGAAATATATGGATGAGACGCATAAGGCAATGACACTATTTTAGAAATTGGTTGGATTTTTTTCTGTAGTTCACAATTTCATTTTTTTCAAAGGTGAAAAGCAAGTACATAAAGTTTCAAATTATTACGTCCACCGCTGTCCCCTTAAAAAAGTCTCTAAAGAGAGGACAGCTGCAAAACCTCGATCTCCATCTCCTAAATGGTTTTACAATTGCAAAGGCTTTCAGCCAATGTAAGTAAATTTAAATAAGAGGAAAACTATCAAACATAATATGGCATTTTCAATTATCAGCAATCCCAAGTATAAATTCTTCTCAACTCTAGGGACACTTAATGCAAAGAACAGAAGAAAAAGTATTCCTTTTAGAGCTGAATTGGCTCAATGACCCCAATTTGTCCCCCTTTCCATAGCATGAAGGGGGGCATGAAAAACTTATCCGTCACTCTCTGAATAGAATATTAGTCTATTGTAGAGTACTTTTCCAGACAAAGCTGTACCCATTTTCACCTGTGCTGAGTAAATCAACAGGGCTTAATTTACCTTCTTAAGGACAAAAAAAAAATTGAATAACTGAGCTACAGCTCCCCCCAATGAAAGACTAAACATCTAAAAGTTATCAAAACTATTTGAATATTTATATTCAAGTGCTGGAATACTCACTCATATATTCAAATTCTTCCTTCAAAGCCATCCCATTGTGAGAGTGGCAATGAGTGCATATCAGAGCATAGCGATTCTCTGGTCCATCACCAACAAGATAGTCCATCAAACGATCCATGGTTCCCCTTTCACGTGGCAACACAGATCTTGGCATGGGTGGTCTTGGCGGAACAACTGAAACAAATCGAAAGGTTAACATTAAAGGAAATCAATTACATTTTTATTTAATGTACAAAAATAGTAATCAATTCAATTTAGGGGAAAAGAACAGAAGTGTGCCAGGTAAATATCACTGCCCCATCACCAAACCTCTGATACATGACATGCATTTTCACAGAGCTGTGTTTTTTTCAAAAAACTACTATATAATTACTAGCATAAATTTACCACATTCAAATAAAGACTACTGTCCAATCCAACAAATGTTAAACACCTTCATCGACCTTTCTCATTCCTCAGTTCCCCATCTGCACCATGATGAAACTATTATATCTTAGTAACTTCTACTTAAGTGCCCAGTAATGAATATTACACCAACTGATCACTGCATATCTATCCAATGAGAACCTGGCATGAACTTAGAGCTTCACTTTAACAATATGCGGCTAATCTCTCAAAGTCCAAAATGTTCATATCATGACCAATATACGCACACAAAGAACTCTTGAAAAGAACTGATAACCCATAATCTATTAGTTTTGCTTGCAACTTTTAGGCAGCTCAAAGATATTTTCGACCTTACTTTTACAATCAGTCAAATTCTGAAAGAACTGCATAAAATTTTTTAAAAATCTAATAAAATATGGAAATTCAAATGATTGATATAATCAATGGTGACTGATGATGAAAGGCAAAATAAAAACAGTGGAATGCAGAAATTTCAACAAGGTAACAGTGCTGACAAAAATTAGAAATCACAGTGGGAAAAAATAGTGACAAACAGAATGCAAGGGCAGCTTAGCGAACAGGTGTTTCCCCTGCAATATTTTATCTCCAAACAGACATTTCTAGAATTTCTTTCCCTTACCATAACCATGCCCCATCGTAGGGCCACGAACCATCTGTGCAGGTGAGTTTGGGACACTTGCTGACAGCTGCCTTTGGCTTGTTTGATGCATGCTCTGCATTCGGGGACCAGATGCTGAAGTGACTGGACCTTGAGCTCTAATAGCAGGAGTAGGGGCTCTCAATGGTGTGTTGGCAAAGGGATTTGGTGTTTGGACACCGGTTGGCCTTTGAGATGTAGGCATAACGGGCACAGGCCTTGGTGCTGGTTTTGGTGTTGTGGGTTGGGACACTGGTTTTCGCTGGTGCAACCCTGTTACATGGTAACAAAGGGAAATAAACAATGTTTTAGAGACTGCATAACATTTTTGGCAGCAAAAAATGATGCTGTTCATTATCTTGGGAAGTTGACATTCAAAGCACAGGAGAAAATGCAACACCTAAACTTTATTTAAAAAATGAAGCATCCATATCATATGCTGCTCAGAGGAGAGCTTTTTGATAAAAAATAAACAACCAAACAAACAAAACGCGCAAACAACAAAAAACATTTTTGCATAATGGCATTTTGGTATAACTGTAATAATTCAGTTTTCATGAAATTCACAGGTCAAAATAACAAACTAAAAACCAGAGGAGCCAAAATAAGAATGATGCATTATAACAACATTTTGCATGTCAAAAACGCAATGCAAAATGTAGACCCCATACAACTTGAAGTGTGCACTGTAAAAAAACTTAAGAATACCAATTTTACACTGCATTCTTGACAGTATAAACTCATCTCTCTGACATGTCATATGACAGGAGATATCAAGCTCATCTTTATATTTCTCATACAATATCCCACAACTTATAATACATCCAGCTGATGTCCTATGCAACTTCCCATGTAGCTTTCTCATGACCAATGATCGAGTGCTTTTTATCCCTGTATCTTTGTGAAAAATGGATGGCAAACAAACCTGAAGCAACTGAAGTTGGTGAAACTCCTCCACTGCCTGAGTGTGCCTCATTGTTCTGAAAGTAAGACAGGTATATATATATACAGGTTTATATATATATATAAAGCTTAAGTAGAGAAATCTCAGAATATTGAGATTTATTCAATCTCTTAAAAGCTTGCTTTTTTGTGATCTTTTAAGAAGCAGAAGATATCTCATGACTTATGTGATTAACTATAAATTTTAGTGTCTATAGTTTGTAGTATGTTATTGGGCCCAATGTTGGGGCCCTGAGGAAGACTCCGAAAAATTTCTCAAGTCAACCCATCGAGGTGCAAACATTCCACCAAAAGCACAGAGATAAACACTGGCTCTATGGGTCTGAATATCACCAATGAAACTAATCTGGCATAGACATCCATGCTCAAGGCAAAATCTCAGGGATTTTCACAATTCTAGTTAAATTCCTAATTAGAATAAAGTCTCTGTGAATTGGGGCTTACTGTGTTAGGTCTTCAAAGTAAATGCTGTACAAGATTTAGTAGAACACATGCTCATAATTCTCAATGAAATTTTTGCTATGACAAATTAATATAAAACACACAGTTTATCACTCTGAAAGAAATGACAAAAAAAAGAAAGAAAGAGAAGAATAAAAACAACATGCAACATTAACAGTTATGGCCAATCATGGAATTCAAAATGACAATTAGACAGCAGCAACAACATACTTGATTTGGTGTCTGTTAATATATGAGATATGTAATTCGTTAACCCTTACGTGAAATCCATTTGACCTCTTGCTATGTTTTAGCATTGCCAAGTCTAAAATTGTTTATTTCTACTCATACTTTAAAACAAAGTTAACATCTAGAAAACACTCCTTTTTGTGACCTTTTCAAAGCAAAATTCCACCTCTTTCTCTGAGAAGAAAGCTTATATTTAGACATTGGGTTTAAGCAGATTTAGAGAAAAAATGTATAGGTTTGGGTTGCATAAAAAAAAAATGGACAGGATAAGGAAAAAAAAAGAACCCGTTTATAGGCGGAGATACTCATCATTGTCCAAATGAGATGAAAGTTTAAGGAACCTTCATGTTGACATGATTTTGTAAAAAAGATCAATTTGATCTTTTTTTAAAAAAAGGGCATGACATAAATTGTGTCATGACTTTCATAACTTTCAAGGAGTATGTTACTTCTTCTGTGAAAAGTAATCTTACTTACAAATTTTGTGAAGATTTTAGTGAATATGAATAATATCATGGGATATCCAGTCATATTTTAACACTTAGTATTTGACATGCCACTATTTACTATTAAAATCAAGAGCATTCACTGTTTAATACTGGCTGAGCTCAATGAACAGCATAGAAACCTGTTTTTTCTTTTTCATCACAACTTTACAAAGCAGTGTCATATAAGTAAAATGAAAGGTCAACCAGGAAAATCAAAGGTGCGGGATAGGAAGATCGATGTTGTGAAAGGCTCACAATGAAGAGAGACAACACAGATGTCAACAACAGCACATTCATTTCATTTTTCATTTGCCTTTCCTTGTTTCACTCAAATAAGATTTCTGTGGCATCAGGATACTTCCTAGCAGAAGAATCTTAGAAGAAATTCTACTTCCTCCTCAGCAAGACCAATACCAACCACTTATTAACAGAGAAAAGAGCGTACTCATAAATTATATATCTACAAGAAGAAAATGATTTGTTTTCTCTCTTCATCTTTATTTGTATGACATTCTGTTTAATAAACAATTTTAGGATTATAAGAGAGCAAAGAATGACTCCACAAACAACTTATTTGCATAAGCTATTTCATACAGATTTAAAGTATGAGAAATAATTAATTTGCATAAGTTATTTCATACAGATTTAAAGTATGAGAAATAATTATATCTATAACATAAGATAGATAAGATAAGATAAGATACACTTTATTTATCCCTATTATCATTTTATCATTACATTCTTGCCTATCTATGATCATTTTATCAGTACCTTCTTGCCTATTTATTACCATTTTGTCTGTTTATCCTTGCCTATTTATTATCAGGGGGCACTGTAGCTCGATGGTAGAATATTTGCTTGCCAAACGAAAGGCAGCAGGTTTGATTCTCGCTGAGGACACATATGCAGTTTTTTCTTTAGCCAGAAAATTTACCCCTGTTGATTCATTCGACCAGATGAAAATGGGTACAACTTTGGCTGAATGGTGGATAAAGTCTGCCACTGTCCACTTAATGCAATAGAAAGTGGGAAAGTTCCAGCCCAATTAACCAATTTAGCTTGAAAGAACTACTTTTTTTTGGTCTTTTATTATCAATTTATCCTTGCCTATTTTATTCTTCCATAAGTAAAAAAAAACCAACACCTAACGGTGCAATTCTAAATAGAATGTTTATGTCAAGGACATGGTACAACTTCATATTTGATAATAAAGGGAAAAAGAAAAAAAGGAAACAGAAAGGAAGGAAGGATCATCACAGTTCCACAACATAATATCTGTGTAAGCTTAAATTTGGTTAATATTGACGTGGGTAAAGAGAACATTTGTTACTTCAGCCTAAAATTCCTCCTGCATAGTATGTCTACTAAGGGCAAAAACTAACAGGGACAAACATACATTAATAAAAAAAAAACAACAAAAAACAATATAGATTAAAATCAAAATAATACCCATGAGTGTCTTACCTCAAGCTTTTTGAAACGAGCAGGATCAAATTTCTCTAATATTTCCTTGGCTTTTTTATAAGTTTCTGTTTCCATCACATCCTCTAACTGAAGGAGGGTAAAATATGAAAAAGTCCAGTATAAATTAAATTTTAGTCTTTCCATTTAAGAGCCTCATGATTTAAAAGGTTTTGTGTGTAATCTTCAACAAATTATCCTATAGTCCAGCTTGTAATCAAAGCCACTTAGTGCCACTTGTGTAATAAAGCCAGCTTCAGATTCAACAGTCATAATATTCTATTTACCATATTTAGGAAGGAGTAGATTGAGACAGATAGGCTACACTTTGAAAAAAGATGCAGCCACTACCACCAGGCAGGCCTTGCAGTCGAACCCCAGAGGTTGTTGCCGCAAGGGTAAGCCATAAGAGAACTGGAGACGAGGTGGAGAAAGGAACACGGGAGGAATGGTCCTACTTAGAAACAGCTGATAGTATCTTGAAAGATAAAAGTTAATTGAGGTCTCTGGTCTTTGGACTATACCCTGCTGGGGTGACAGGCTTCATGTTGAGTGGTCAATTTTCTACATTTCTTGCTTCAATCGAAATAGACAGCCATGAAGCCTTTGAAGAGACTGATTTATATCCCTCATTAGACATCTCTTCTGCCCATATCCTACCCCTGCAGTGGTTGTCATATAATCTGCATGGTTAAGCTTAACATTGCAAGCACCCTGTCTGCTCATTGACTGACAAAAAGGTTGCATCGAGAATTCACAAAAACGTGAATGAATGTGTCAAGAAGCCTATATAGATGTTGGAAATAACATAGAAGCTGTGCCTGGCAAGCTGAATAATTATACATTGCATTTATCAAGCACCTTTCCCTTTAAGAGGAAGTGCTCAGAACATTTTACTAGAAGACGTATAGACTTGTGCTGGTAGACTGTAAGAAAAAAATAACAGTCTTCAGATCTTGTTTGAAAATTTTGACTCTTGGATATTGTGGCAAGTATTTTGGAAGAAACGTAACCAGATTCATGACATGCACTGTGTACAGGAGTTGTTTCAATACTCAAATACAGCACTTGTCAAGCATTTCTTTCCAGTTCTTGACTCCTATAACGGTTGAATTTGTGTATGACAGCCATTTGCATATAGTGACTGTTTTTGTCAGGCACAAATTGTAGCCCGCTTACAAACACTGGACTGTACAAGGATGCATGCAAAATGGCAGGATGTATGTAAGTGAAATTAGGGAAAGCAATTAATAATGGTGCTCTACCAAATCTATGGTTTAGTCATAATGAGTTTGAGGTTAAATAATTAAAACATTTCAGGTTCCACACAAAATTTCAAATGTGAACTCAAGAACTATTCTAGGACTTTATAAATAAAGCTGCTAATTTGCTGATGCCTTTAACCTTTTGTAGAATGCAAACTTTTAATCTCAGAGATTTATATTCTAAGGCTGCTCCTACACTTGGTTTTTCTGAATTATCTGATGATGTTATCTACTACTGATAAAATCATTCAGTATAATGGTTCACAAGGCCTTTCTTTTGTTTCTCTGTAGAAGCTTCAACTCAGTTTACTGTCAATGTCACTTCGTCCTTTATTGCTTTTCTCTGCCCAACTTCACATGTTTACAAGCTCAGGCTCATCAGCGTCAGCTTTCTAACAAATGGCCAAAGCTGTCAGTAGATTTTGACATCTCCTCTGATGTACAATAAATTGAAAGCAAAAGTGCTGACACTACCTTATGAAAAAATTAAATGTCCCAAGATCTGTTGATTTAGATGTCATCAAAGGACACTTTCGGACTTATGCCAGTAACAAAAATTATGAACCATCTATTGACTTGATAGACTTATAAACTGAGTAAACCATAATTCCATTTGACATTTAAAAAAATTCTAAATAGTTCATGTAAATGGCTTTCATCAAATCTAGTTATGATATATAAGCGTAACACATGCAAAATATTGTGAGATAGTGGTGGTTTCTAAGTCCTTAGGGCATTAATATCTACCTATTTTTGAAAATTAAACACACAAAAGATTATAATGTCAGTAGAGGAAGGGGCACCCAGAAACATTTTAGTGGCGACTTCCTGGTTTTGCTTATGAAAACCTTCCCATTACTTAATTAAGTTTCAAATTAAAATGACTCCTCCTGTACCATTTACAAGGTGTGTAAACATACAATTTCCTTCCTTTTTCTTATTTAAAAAACAATCCTTCTTCAAATAAAAAAAAAACTGCAAACCCCAATAACTTACAATTTGTCTTTTCCTTTCCCTGAGGTCTCTCAATGCCAGATCTGATTGAATGAAAAAAAAAAGTGATTACCTTTTAATGAAAAAGAAAAAGTGATAAATCATGAGTTTTCTTTTTCATAGCCACCACTGAAAATCCTGATGAAGCAAATGAATTCACAGAGAAATAATATCTATTCTTCAGATTCAGAATCTCTTACTTATTGCTAAATTACTGCATATTCAATAATTTGAATTTGTTGTCTCTGAATCCCTAAATTTTAACTCCAATTTCTTGTCAATATTGGTATATGCAGTAGAAAGTTGGAAGTCAACAAGGAGAAAGATGGACCCTCTTGAGAACAAATGCCTGTAAAAACTTACGTCTATCAAATGGAATGAATTCACAACCACACAAGAAATTAGAGAGCTATCAGGACAACTACTAACATCATTGGCAATCAAGAGGAGGAGATGGAGCTGGGTATCTTAGTCATGTGTGTAGAAGAGATGATGTGGTCTGAGAAATGTAGGGCAAGAGAATGAGAGATGGCCATGGAAAGACAAGGAAAAGGACCATCATGGGAGAGGTAGGGGCTATTACATATCCATAATAACAGCGGTAATGACAGCAGCACAGGACAGAGTTGGTTGGCAATTGAAGATTGCGGCCCCAAGTGACGTCTAATGAACCATACTGAAGGGATGTAAGATGCAAGGTGTGAGAAATCACCAAATCCATATTAAGTGCTTTTTCAGGAATATAATAAAACTCTTTTTAGTATGCTGATGCCAACGGGACACAAATGTGCTAAACATCCTTTTTTTCCCCCCCACAAATTGAAATAATTTGTCTTCTACTCTGGGTAAATCTCATTATGGGTCACTGCAAGGTATCTTCACCTCCGACTCGTCATGTTCAACATATTATTCTCTCTCAAACCAGCATCCAACATATCATCCTTCATTCCACACATATACCTTCTCTTTCACAGAATCATTTAGACAAATAATAAGGTCGTAACAGGGTTGAGCAAGAACATGCTAAATTGATGTACATGACAACTAGTTAAAATATCATTTCAAGGTGGGAATGATTAATGGTCTGATGAAAGTGATGGATTTCTGACGTCTTTCTCCCCCACTCCTTGAAGCTTAAAGTTAAAAATTCATTGGGTCTAAATGAAACCCAATTCCAGCAATTCCAGAAGAAAAAAAATTCACATACGAAAATTTTATTCAACTGCACCATTGTTCACCAAATGAAAACACAACAAACGTAAATCAAAGCACACTCACAAAAAAGAAAAGCAAAAACGATGGGAAAATAACAACAAGGACTTACCATTGGCATGAATTCTTTTTACAAAGTACCAATGTAGAAGTTTTTTCACTCCCCATATCCTGCAGAGAAGCATGACAAAAAATACAAGTAAGATGAAGGAAGCAAAAGCACAAAACAATGTCTTATTTTCATCACAATAAATATACTATACCCCCTGCATCCAACCCTTGTCTATAATAAATTTGTGTTAAATAATAGTAATATAACAAATCATTTAACTAACTGATGGAGACAATTTCTTCGAGGTCAATGCAAAACTGAGTTGTCAATATATTGTCTCTTCATATATGAGCTAAAACTATAATGCTGTGATTGAGGCTTTACCCCATCTAATATCCAATGGTTTTATTTTTTCATGACTCTATTCAATTTTTTTCTAGATAAATTCAACCCTTAACATCCCATTGCATTTCGGCTAATGCTCCATCTTTGGCTACTCAAGGTATACCTAATCTATAAGAAAACAGTGTGATTCTTGGCAAGGGCATTCCTTTGTTCAAGGTTATTAATATTGATTGCCTTCGTTTATGTGGCACTGTTCCTATGGCAGAAGCTCATTTTTGGTTTACTGAATAACTTCAAGCTCAAAAATCAATAATTTAGCTTTATTTTTGTAAAATAGAAGAATTGATTGTGCCCAGAGGCCCAGATGAGTTTCAATATTTAACGTCCAAATCTATTACTTTGTGTCGAATGTCTTGCTTTAAAAGCTAAAAAATTATTTTCCCGTCTTGATGAACAGAGTGGGTTTTTTTTTTTTAATTGTATTTAATTCCTTCACTGATAAATTCCCATATAATGGGTGCATTATCAAGAACATTGGACTCTGTCAGATTGATTGTTCCAAAGGAAGCATTCTGTCATGCAGGTCTGCATCTTGTTGAAATATATGGGAATGTTCTTTTATTCATTGCAATCACTCTGGCTTGTCAATTCCCCATCCATGATTACTAGACAGTGACAGAATTACAAGTCAAAGTTTTGCATTCAATTAATCAAGATGATCCTGCTCTGATCAGAGGTAAATCGTCCCCTTCCACCAATCCTCAAGTATGCTTTTTATCTTTAATGGCTGCTATTCCATCTCTTAGGCCTGACCGTACTTGTTATGTAATGTTTTTATTAGTCAACACGATGACTATGAAATATGCAAATTAGATGCCTCATTTGATGACATGCCTTTGGTGGTCATCAGTTCATACAATTGGACATGAAGTCAACATTTTGCCTTGATTATCACTCCAAAATAAAGCTAGCATCTCAATCTCAAGTTACACTGAGACAACTGATTGTCATGTTATTAAAAAATACAAAAATAAAAAAAAGGAGTAAAATGCGGGGCTATGAAATTTGTGAACAACGATATTTCATTTTATCAACAACTTACAAGAATGGAAATGCCAGAAGAGGCAGCGAATACAACAGTCGAAGAGGCCATGTATTGGGAAAGTATAAAAAGAAGAATATGAGGGCTGATAAAACATAAAGAATGAATGAATAGATGAGGAGACTTGTGGCAATTCTCTTCTGTCTGTCTTGATTATCTTTGCGATTCTTTTGAAGACGGCTGATTTCCTGGCAGTTTGAAATAAAAGAAAAGCTGCATTTAACACTTAAACTTAAAACTTCAATATCCATGTAAGAGCTTGATGATACATGAACAACAAAAATGAAAAGAAAAACCATACATATAAAAGAAGTAACCCAAATGTGGTCTATAAAATAATGTGAAATTGATTTTATATATTAAATCACTTATATATCACTTTCTAAACACACTCTATTCAATCTTGCCTGACAAATCATTAACAGAATTTTAGGACAGTTATATATTGCCTCGTTATCCAATACATTCTAGTTCTTTCTTCTCTTTAAACTCTATTTTTGTGTGGCAGCTTGGCTGTGAGGTTAATGCACGCGGCTTGTAACCACGAGGTTCTGAGTTCGAAACCAGGCTGCGCTAGTTACATGTAATTCCTCACCCCATAAGATGACATGGATTACCCAACCATGGGCAGAGAAGGATCTTGCCAGTATGCTGCAGCAAATGTGCCTGTAAAATGGCTGTATACTCCACATGGGGTTGAGAAGGTAGAATTTGGTTGGTATAAAAACTCAGATTTTTTTTAAAACTTGCCTTGATTTATTTATGGCTAAATATTTAAAGTTTGACATGATCATATTTGGACTTAATCACTCAATTTGACCAACCAGTGTGAAGTATGAAGCCTACATATCTTCCCTTATAAGAAATAATACTTTGAAAAAACACAACTAAAAATAATCATTGTTGCTGGTGAAGAATAATCAAAACTCAAACAAAGGAGTCAAGAGAAGAAGAGTAAAAACAAAGACTAAATGGAGAAAAAGATGATCACGATTACTTTTACCATTCATTAACCTATTTCCAAAGTTAAGAGGCAAAACTTCTTTTTAAAATAGCGATAACTTACCTTATCAATGCCCTCTAAAATTTCGATGGTTGTTTCTTTCTTCTGTAAGTAAAAACAAGTTATTTGAAAGATTTTATACATTCAAATACGCATGTTTTGTTTTAAATTTTCATGAATTATTGAAAAGGTGTGTAAACAAAATAATCTATACCAGGTAGGTAAATAATAATAATAATAATACTAATAATAATACTAATAATAATACTAATAATAATAATAATTTTTCATTGTCCATAAATGGCAATTTTTAAAAATAAAGCAATGAAGACAAATTGAAGTAAAGGATTTCAGTCTAAATTTTCATAGTCAGCATTTTAACTTTCAGTCCCTGGGTTGAATTTAAATATGTTACATATAAAATCAATGTATTAAATAATGACAGTCAAGTTCTTTATATAAAGTTTTTAAATTGCAAATAAATCAAAAGTGAAGGGCAAATGAAAAAAAAAAGCAATGCAGGAATTAATTTGGAAAAGGGATATATTTCAAAACCTGATAAGTTGTCATACCAAGACATGGCTTTGACTTCAAGCAGGGTTCTTTTGAGCCCTTGCTGTTTAGGATTCAGTCTCAGCAGTTTGGTGGGGGGCAAGACATAAACTATACAAGAGGGATAGTCTTTTTTTCCAGTTATGAAAGGTTTGTCAAATGCAGGGTTCAGTAACTCTTTGAAAATAACCTTGCTCATTAAAAAAACCGAACAAACCCTGCACTGTCTGATCCTATGGCTATGAAATGTAGTTCCAAGAATGCTCCCCTATAGAATTCCACTACTCACTTTAGTTTTAGATGAGAAATGAATCCCTACTCTGACCTTTTGAGATCTGTTATTTAGGAAATCTTTTACACAATTATAAACATTACCAACAATAATGTAAGCTTTTAATATCACCAGGAGTCTTTTGTATGGGACACTGTCAAAAGCCTTCTTTAAAGTACAGATAAATTATATCAACTATCTTGAGTCAAACAACTAAGGATGGATCAACAAACAAAGGAGGGGAGTTATTCCATATGTCCCCGCCACTACCAACGAACGATTATAAAGAGGGATTTGTTTGATGGGGCTGGTGTAAAAAGTTGGGGCATGGTTTTTGTGGGGTTTATAGAGAAAGAAGAG
>JAOWAY010252126.1:0-15921 GCA_028565895.1 Goniobranchus geometricus | reverse complement strand
ATAATAATAATAATAATAATAATAAAAAATAATGATTAATGTTAAAAAAAATTTATAATACATGTCATAATAAAACAAAAACAAAAACAACAACGTACATTTAAGGAGTGGTTACAGTCAATTAAGATTTGACCTCAAAAAGCTTTACAGAATTATCCAGGCAATAAGGCATTTCAAATATGGCATGATAGGCTTAAGTTATTTTATCATCAGTGAAAAAGATAATAAATTCTTACATTCAAATACAAGATACGGATTAATAATATGATCTTGATGAGATAAAAAAAAAAGTAGAAAAAGCAAAATAAGACAGGATTAGTCAATTAATAATGGCGTAAAATCTCATATTAATTTGATTAGTAGGTATTTCAATAAAAATTATATTTGTGTTTAACTATAGACTCCTAAAACCTGTTATCTCTTAAATCCCAAAAGAGTGCTTGTCTTTAAATCTCTCATCTCCTGAGAGTGAGAATGGATATTAAGACCCTGCCTTTAAATCCTTAATGTCCTAAATCTGAGAATGGATATTAAGAGCCTGTCTTTTACTCCGTAATCTCCTGAATGTGAGAATGGATATAAAGAGCCTGCCTTTTGAATCCCTAATCTCATGAGTGTGAGAATGGACATTAAGAGCCTGTCTTTTACTCCCTAATCTCCCAAATATGAGAATGGATATAAAGAGCCTGCCTTTTGAATCCCTAATCTCATGAGTGTGAGGATGGACATTAAGAGCCTACCTTTAAATCTCTTATCTCCTGATTGTGAGGATGGATATTAAGAACTGCCTTTAAATCCTTGATCTGAGTGTGAGAACTGGATGTTAACAGTCTACTCTTTAATACAGTGGAATTTCCTGATAACAATTCTGAATGGCGACAACCTCTAGATAATGACATCGTTCTCAGGTCCCAATTTTTTTTACTATATGGCCTTAGTAACAAAAACTTTGTGATAGCAACATGGATTACACCAAAAACAAGAGAACATCAACTCACTACTCTAAGCCAATGAAAAACATCAAGAGAACGTCAACTCACTACTCTAAGCCAATGAAAACATACATTTCTCGACCAAACGGATGGCCAATGCCAGCCTATTCATAGCCAATCCGATCGCAGATAAACTACAGAGGGAAAATGTCTCTCAAGTTCTTTGTTCATTAGATAAAAAACAAACAAACAAGAGTATTGTGCATCAATGGTCGATGCGCAGCTGGTAAAACACTTGTCAGCACAAGATACACGTTCTAGCAGCATGTCTTATCACAGATATTGATATTTGCATCACATTGTGGGCTCCAGGAATGCTCATCTCACCCCCTTTGTCTGCCACCTTGAAAACCTCGCATTAACAACAACCTCCTGATAACGACATCGGTAAGGGGAGGTTGCACTCTATCTATTCTCCTGAGTGTGAGAAGAGATATTAAGGGCCTGCTCTTAAATCCCCCGCCTCCTGAGTGTGAGAAGACATATCAAGAGCCTGACCTTAAATCCCCAGCCTCCTGACTGTGAGAAGGGATATTAAGAGCATGCACTTAAATCCCCAGCCTCCTGAGTGTGAGAAGACATATCAAGAGCCTGGCCTTAAATCCCCAGCCTCCTGAGTGTGAGAAGGGATATTAAGAGCCTGTCCTAAAATGCCCCGCCTCCTGAGTGTGAGAAGACATATCAAGAGCCTGGCCTTAAATCCCCCGCCTCCTGAGTGTGAGAAGACATATCAAGAGCCTGACCTTAAATCCCCAGCCTCCTGAGTGTGAAAAGAGATATTAAGAGCATGCACTTAAATCCCCAGCCTCCTGAGTGTGAGAAGGGATATTAAGAGCCTGCCTATAAATCCCCAGCTTCCTGAGTGTCAGATGGGATATTAAGAGCCCACCCTTAAACCCCAGCCTCCTGAGTCTGAGAAGACATATTAAGAGCAGTGTGAGAAAGGATATTAAAAGCCTGCCCTTAAATCCCCAACCTCCTGAGTGTGAGAAGGGATATTAAGAGCCTGCCCTTAAATCCCTAGCCTCCAGAATGTAAAAAGAGATGTTAAGAGCCTGCCTTTAAGTCTCTACAGACAGACATTTATAAGGTGCAACATGTCCAAAGAAGCACAATTTGCCATATGACTTGGATATCACCTTCCGATTACAAGAACGATCTTATCAGGTGTATATGAAGCTATGCGATGTGATGTATTTTCATGAATAAATTCGTTTAAACAATCAACTGAATGTCATACTAATTGCATTATATGTCACTGATGGCTCTCACCCCCACTTTTCCCCAATAACAAAATCCAATTTAACCTTCAGTCAACGTTAATGATCAACAATAGATAGTCCTCCACACTTTGACCAAATGCAACCCTATATCGATTTAATTTCTTAAGATGTTCCAATTCCTGTCATTTGTTATACAGCGCACAGGCTACTTCTGATCAATAGTCGTTCATTTACCACTAATACATATTCTAGCAACTAAATTCACACAGTTATTGTCATATAACTTATTACATTAGTATAATATGAAATATTATGTGTAATGTATATTAGGCATGACTCGGCAAAGCAATAGCATTAAAAATGTAGTGAGAATATTATGATAGTTAAAAGAATGACAAGACTGTAGAAATATGTTAAAGGAAGAAGAAAAGAAGTTGCCAAAGAGGAAAGGAAGCATTTAAACTAAACTATTAGCAGGAATCACATTTAATAATAATACAAATAACATTCTACATGTAAGGAATAAAAAAAAAGAAGCATACTCTGCACTGCAAAGGGAATACTATGTAGAAAACTATAAATGAACTTGAGACAATAACACTGCTATCTTTTCTAATTTTCATAAATGGTAGGAAAAGTCTGAGCTTACTAATGAGGTAGATTTTTCATATCACGATGTACAACTGTGAAAGAAATGTTTCTTAACAGCCCATTTTTCTTTTGTTTGGTGTTTGAGACCCCCGAATCTGAATCAATCCCTAGCACTAAGCCCATGAATCTTTGATGAGGCATTAAAGTTATTCTGCTTTTTGCAATGACGACATATGACCATAGTAACAGTAAAGGAAATATGTCGAAGGTACAGTTAACAATCAAAAAAATCAAAGTCATGGGGGCATTTTAAACAACAGCCATATTATCACTTCTGTCTGTACTAAGGGAATTAAATTCATGAGCCCAAGCCTTAGCAATTCATATATATCCATTGTATCTCTGTCCCTATTAGCTTTTCCCTTCACTTTAACTTTAAGCTTTCTTCTTCTTTAGGTACCTTGTATGGAACAGACATTGATGATCATGGCACTTGACAAATCTATCAGCCAATTTCATTGGAACATAACCACTGCTCTCTGGTGATATATTGCTTTAGGCTATCAAAATGTAACTTATGTAATTTGCTGTTTTTCTTTGCTACATTTCCATTTGATCTTCACATTGACAGGTATTCCAGACCCCTGAGGCAGCAGAAATGTCACAGAAACTCATGTTTCTTATAGTTTTGATTAATGTTAAAGTAAAGTTAGTCCCATACCCATGACTGAGTATGGGGGAATTAGGGGTAGAGTCCTAATCATTCGAAGCATATGGCATGATGTGGTAGTTTACCATTGTTTTCCACGCCACCTTTACTTTCGCCAAGTCTAGAAAGACCTAGCTACCGATTTATACTGCTGGGTGAACAGGGGGCCCCGAAAAAATTCCACTGCCCGGTTGGGTTCGAACTCGGGCCACCTTGCATGGCAGTCAGCTGCTCTACAAACTGAGCTACTGGGCCACCTTTAGATTAATGACCTCTCTATATTTGCATCTTTCATTATTGATTCATTAGATATTTTTTTTCTTCTACACTTTACAAATAAAAAAACATCAAGCATTTTTCTTAGGTAGTACCTAGAGGTGGAGCCTTACCTAGTTGTAGAAGATTGAGAGAAGTCAAGAATGAAGATTGCCCCCACCCTTTACTCACGTTCCCCCAGTTTTATGAAGTCAGTGCCAGATTGACTTATCCATGACAGCTCAAAGAGAAAGAAAACTTGGGTACAGTAATAAAGAAAGTGGATTATCTTGACAAAAATGAGTGACCTTTCACAAGATGACCTTATGCTACTTCCTTGACTTAAGAAGAAGGAGTCTAGCGATGTTACTTGAGTTATTACAACACTTCTTTCACTGCGCTGAAGAATAGGATGTAAGATTTAGTGGATGGTGGATATGGATGGTAAAAATGAAGATCTGACGAGGATGTGTGACCAAACATGAGATCTAAAGAAGAGACATTGTCAAAATATTTGTAAAAGCCTCTCAGTGACCATACTGCTGTGCTCATAAGAAAAGAGAGAATTCATCATATTAATTCTAATTTGTACAGAGGAAACCGCATCTAACAGAGATGCATGGACCAAACCAAAATGATTGTTGGATCAAATATCCCTAGGGTTTCCCCTCTATACTCTATATCATCAAGCAAAAGAGGCACTCCATGTATCAAAATATCAACACCCTCTTCAACACTTCCACCCCTCACCCCAAATCCTTTCAATCCCTGACCAAATTTGTGAGAAAGACTGCTTAACTAGTAATCAATTTAGATGCATCTCAGAATCCCTGTCATATGCAGTTGGGTCTGTGACAGGTCCCTGTAATACATTTAAATGGATTCATTTTAGTGATGATAGAGGAAAAAAAAGGGGAGACTTAAAAACCTTGCTGCTGCTGCTGAATTATTGTTTCTAGTATATTAAAATTCTTTATATCAAATTTGATTTTTAACTGATTGACATCCTTGATTCAAAAGTATCTTTAGAAAAGAAAATAAGAACAAACAAAAATCACACTATGCTGGACTTTTAAATAATATACGTCAGGTTTTATTGTAAAACTTATGTTGAAATATATCATTATAAATGGCACTAAGTCATAAAAGTGTTGAACAATAGCAGAACTGAATAATTGACACATAATTTAGGTTCCTTAAAAGTTTTGAGGAGAGCAAAATTAAAGGATGCATGATCTTTTATAAAAACATTTACCAAATTATATTTTAAATGCCACAAATCTATGAGTAGCAATGCTCCCTCTTTCTCTTCTTCTTTCAGCCTGTCTGGTTGACATCGCAGATACTCGACCTACAAAACGCCGTGTTCAATGCATCCTTCTCAAACTACACCTGGTATTTCAGTACACAAACTCAGTTCAACATGTGCAATAAATGCACCAATATAACCACATCAAGGTTGAATGGTGCCAAAAAAAGGCAAAAAATCAGACAAGACAAAATTACCTAATAAGAAGAATAGGGAAGGTCTACGGATGAAATTTAAGTAGATACAATGGCTGTCCACTTTAATTTCATCCATAGACTTTCCTTGTTCTTCTTATCAGGTAATTTTGTCTTGTCTGATTTTTTACCATTTTTTGGCACCATTCAACCTTGATGTGATTATATTGGTGCATTTATTGTAAATGTTCAACAGAGTGCGTACTGAAATGCCTGGTATAGTTTCCTGCAGGGGTGTACTTCTCCCAAACCTAAGTTCGAGTCGGTTGTCTGTGTCCTTCCACGTTATGGTATTTGGTCGCTTATTTGCTTGATGGCCTAGTCGCCTTTGACTAATGGGATTGTTTTCAGCTTGCAGCTGTAGTTGCATGTCCTTGCCTTCCTCACCCATGTCACGGGTCAGACAATTTTCACATTCAATAATTTCTGCTGTTTTTGGATTGGATAGGCTCCTACCTCTCCCAACTGTTGTCGGATAGAGCATGGCCAAGAACCCTTGGGAGTGCACCACAAGGTCTACTGAGCTTCACCGCATATTGTCCTTGGTGGCAAACCGATAAAAGCCCACCATCTTTTTGCAGCTGCCCAAGGTCCTATGAAGGCAGTTCTCAAGAATCGGATTTCATGGAAACCAACCCACCCACTCTTCCTCAAGCAGAAGACAATCCTGAAGCAGATGCAAACATAATTGCGACAAGACAGATTCAGCCATGGATCAATTTCTCCAGGCTTTACGTCTTGCTGAGTGGATGACTGCCATATAAACTCTTCCTTAGGAATCTGTAGGTATCCTTTTATCACATACAGTGAAACTTTAAAATAGAGATCCTGGGGACACATGATTTTGTTTTGGTTTAAACATATTGTGGTTTAAGCATTGTGTTTTAAAATGGATGAGTGTGTGTATATGGGTGGGTGGATGGATATGAGTATCTTGCATTGAGTTTGCCTTTGGTGAGACAATATGGTGTATACAACTTTGTTAGCCTTTGAATGGGACAGGAATGGAAGTTAGCAAAGAAAACTTCAACTCACCAGGTCACAAACAATGTGATACCTGTCAGCCAAAAGTTTACCACTTAATTAACGGGTTATGCACTAGCTCTTAGTTTGTTGCTAGTTTGTCAACAATAATAAAGAAGGAAAACAAAAAAAACACCACATAATTGTATAAAATTAATAATGATCACTCATAATTCACAAATGTAGACACGTACATATTCTCTATTCAAACAATGTCCCCTGAATAATAACTTTGGCCAAAGAGGCTTCTCTTACCAGGATCCCTCAGAATGGAATTCTTTCCTTACTCATGTCCATCACTCTTCATCTGTCTTGTCTTTCAAAACCTCACTATAACCCTCCCTCTTCACTCTGTGCTTAATGCAGTATACTCTTCCTCTAAATGTTCTATGATTAACGATTCGATAAGAGAAGATGTTGTTATGATCTTTCATGCGTTGATTGTTATCAGGTACTTCTCTATCACAGTAGAACAGAGGATATCTTTTATTGAAACTCTTAAGTCATGGGCCATGCCGAATGGTAGCAACAACAGCCTTATAAGGTTAGCTGAGGACAGAAATGAGTGCAGAACCATGATCGCTAATGTCTGCTCTACACAAGGCACCTAAAGAAGAAGTGTAACGAGTCCATTGTCACCGCTAAGGACATGAATTTTCTTTTGATGATCAAACATATTTAAAATCAAATGCTCATTATTATTACTATTATTATTATCATTATTCTTATTATTATTACTATTATTATCATTACTATTATTTCTTTTATTATTATTATCATCATTATAAAAATAGTAATAATAATAACTGTTATTATCATCATTATTATTATTATTATTATTATCAATATCATTATCATTATTTTTATTGTTTCTATCTCATCCAAGAGCTGACACTAGAACAACATATAAGTTCACTTAAACGTGCAGTAAATCAAAGTATTATTAAATAAACTTAATACATTTTAAGTCTTCTACTTTTTTGTCTTGCACTGGCAGAACCTGATGGTGGCAAATGTGAAAATGGAAAGTTTGATTCAACTCTTTTGCTTCTGCAAAAGCTGCCACCAGTAGCGGTATAAACCGTGTTTGAAAAAAAAAGAAAATAATACGCATTTTGCCACATTAATATCGTTTAAATGGAAAATGCTGTATGTAATCAAAGGGATAAAAGTGGAGAGGGGGAAAACAGAGCAACTCAAAGCCATTAGATAAGAAAATGCAGAGTATTTCTTTGAGTCATACAGGTTTCAATAAAAAATTACATGCATTTAAAAATCACAGACAACGTCAGGAGTATAACTTCAATAAAAAACAAAAAAATAACCAAAGAGATACAAAACAAACATAAACAACCTTAAAGTGGAAAAAATATATTTCAATCTGAGCATGTTTAACAAAAATCTACTTATTCTTTGAAAACAAAACTTAAGACATCTGATTGATGTTTACAGATAATTATATGCCAATAAGTGAGCATCAGAGGAGGCCTACTTGAGGTCATGAATATAAAATTATAAATAGTAAACCAATGAAAAAAAAGATCAAAACAACAAAACAAGACCAAAACAAAACATTTAAGCAATTAAAATGTGTTCAATCATCCATGAATGATAATTATTCATTTTATTTAATCATCTGAAATGTTTTATGACTTCATTTAGACGCATATAAATTTATGATGTTAAAAGTATGGGCCCATTTTGTACAGAGACATGAAATGTTAACATGCAGAAAAGTCTTGACTTTAACAAAGTTTCTTGTAGATTTCATTGGCTTAAATATGTTTTAAATGATTCAAAATATTGGTGAAATTTAACAAAGACAGGACTGAGTAGAGAAGTCATTTCAATGTATAAATTCATCTTGCAATCATTCAGTAAGAGTTTTGTTCTCATTCTAGCAATGAAGATAAGGGATACGAGCTGAAAACACCAAGCGTTTTCCAATTAGAAATAAAACGGATGGATCTTCAAAAAAGCTTACAAATAAGAAAAGGGCGAGGTATTTAATCGAAAACATGTATACCGGTAATTGAAAGAAGGCAGATAGAAGAGTGAACGTTGATCTTTCATCAATAGGGAAATGTTGTGATAAGTTTTTGTCTCCAACATTTCAGCAGATAATACAGTTGAATGCCAGGAAAAGTGACTATTTCTTAGCCAACAGATTTTTAATATAATGAAATGCAAATCTTTTTTCCCTCTAAAATATGTACCACAAGAGCCTTCCTTCTGCTGTTGAAATGTGCGATGGATAAAATGGTTTTTGCTTTTTTTTTATTTAGTGGGAAAAAGGAAAAGGGCGGAAGGGCGTGCATACACTTTAAGGAGACTCAGGCATGGCAGGAATGCTCACATGGAAGGAAAAACTCTTGTGTGGATTGTTATGTTGAGGGAGATCACTGGCACAAATTACTCAAAGCTGAAAAATAAATATTATCCTATTAAAAATATAATTTATTTATGAAAACAGACATTCACTGAATTATGTAGTGCAAGGATATACATATCAGTATGATTATCAGTATGATAGGAGGTTTACCTCAATCATTTAGCTTCCATTTAACATTATCATGAAAAAGTTGTGGCTCAATTTTGGCAGTGGTTTGGGATGATTTCTATTAGTGTTCAGTGTTGATGTCAGTCACCGGAATAGAATGTCATTTGTCAAGTGAAGTGAGCATGGCTACACTATAGAGCCAGTGTTGTGCAAATAACATCTGTACTATGTCTTGCCATTATCTGCACAAGAGTAAAGATGCTTGTTCTTTCTATCATTTAGACTGCTAAGTTAAATGAGAAGATCTGAAGAAAGACATCATTCCTTTTTTTTTTCTTTTCATATTTTTCTAGCACAATCAAGGTCACTTGTACTCCAAAGGGCATTCAATAACGTCATGTTTACAATGTTTAAATATTGCACCATATATGGCTGCTACAGTTTAATGAGATTAGAAGGGATGCTCCTTCCCATCAAGAATTCACCTAAATTGAATCATAAAAACCATGCAATAAGAATGGCAAGTGAGTTGATTTCACGGGAGATAGCTCTGATATAATACATAGTTGCCTATGCAAATGAAATAAGGTGTGAAGTGTATAAAAATGAAATGGTCGGTATTATAAATGACTGCACGCATTTTACAGAGCTAGTCACATCTTCATTATGGCACAAGATGGTTTTAAAACAAATAATTTTTACAAAACAAATAAAAGAACGGCAAATGAATAATGAATGACACACATCACTGTCCCTCCATTCTTTATTTTGGCAAGCATAGATTGTTGTATTGAGACGTATTGCAAATACAGCACCATCCTTCTGACATGCTCCTTGTTTGTTTGATATTTTAGGGATCTTTTGACACCGGTAGGTTAGCTAAGTGGCCACACCCTTAGGAACAGACATGATAGCAGTATAACAAAGACAACTCTGGATTTGGAACCCCAGGGCAAGAGATCGAGGCTACTTGGAACCTGGAGAAGACGATATGGGGAGAAGTGGAAAGACAGAATGGTATAAAAAAAAAACTGGCTCAGGACAGGGAGGAATGGAAAGTGTTTGGGTGGCATATGCCCTGGTCCAGGGTGAGAAAAGGCTGTGAGGATAAGGAGGTCATCTCAGTGCCCATGGAAAAAGTAAGAAAAGTAGGCCAGTTAAAAGTAAAAGAGAGAGCAGAAGTGGTACAGAAGGGTTTTAGGAGAGGAAAGATATTACAAAGAAGGAAAATAAGCACCTACAATAAACAGTGAGTATAACACACATATTACAAATAAGGACATTAACTTAATGAAGGAACAATTTACAACTTGAAAAAAAAAAGTTATCTTAAAAAATACTCAACCAAACAAAAAACCGCACCTAATTATCTATGGCCATCAAGGCCCAAAACGTACATGACAATAACCACCTAGGAATGTCTACCCTGCTTTGTTTACAAAACGACTCAGTCCATCAATAATGCAAGTGCCCTTAAAGGAATATTTTTAGCCATGCAATGCACACAAATAGGGGTTGGTCAATGGAAACTTGTCTCCTTCCCCTACCCTACATGCAAAATCCTCCCCTATCACCCCTTTCTATGGTGCCAAAAGAGAGCATTACAAAAGACAGATAAAAAAGAATTAAGCTCTCTCTGAATCACAGCATTGGTCACAGGGACAGGGGGGAAAGGTTCTGGTTCTAAAAGACATACAATGCAATTATGAATTTTTAATTTGAATTTGTAAAGAAAACAATACATGCCATGATACAAGTACTTTACAAATTTCATGTGATAATGTTCATGTATTACAAATGATATTATAATGCACATATTTAATGTATAAGAAATGCATATCTATCACAATAAAAATATCAATCACATCTCAAAAGCAATTCCAACACAGGTTCTGCATTTTCTTTTATCAAAGTTCTAAAATGATGATTACATTACAAAGATGGTTTTGATTTTTAATGTACTCATATGTAGCACAAACAAATCAATAGAAACTGGATTTTGAAATCAAGCTTATGTTGAGCTGCCATTTAAATTCAATGAGAGAAAAAAATGATGGATGGAGATTTGAATCTTAATGGGAAAAGTTCAAGACATTTCAAACACACAAGTCAGCACAGTCAATAATGTTGTGGAAATATTGTTCATTATGACCCACTAAAAGGAAAAGAAAAAAATTACTTGATATGTCTTTCCTTGAATGCCTAATCATGTAAACAGACACAAGAGAAATCAATAATCTAAGACCAATTTTTATCCTTTCCCCATTCAGCTCTACACCTTACATTGTTTCTTTGTGATGTATTGTTGCAATCCATTTTGCATTCTACACGCTCCAATAAACATTTCATACAGTGCATGAAACATTCTACACAGATCATTTATCATTCCACATTGTTCACTAAACATTTCATACAGCCCACAAAACTTTCCCCACAGTCCACTAAACATTCCGCACAATCCACTCACTAATCCACACAGTCCAGTAAACGTTTCACAAAGTCGACTTAACCTTTCACGGTCCACAAAACATTCGACACTGTCCAACCTGAATTCTTAACTACTTTTGAGCGGGAAAAAGCAAGGGAAGAAACAAGCAAGTCAAACAGAAATACTCTATAGGCTGTATGCTTATTAATATTACTGAAAAATCAATTGATATCAAAAGCAAGATATCCTTAAAAAGCACATCTGCTGTCTAGCAAGGCAAAAACAACCAGACATTCAAACACACAAAAAACCCAAACCCAAAAAAGGAATAAGAAAAAACATCAAGGGGAATAACATATTAATAACCTACTTCACTTTGAAATCTAGGTAAGGATTTAATTTGTCTCAGAGCTTTCTTTAAAACCTCATTGTTCAAGTCTCAGGAGCACCCAGCTGTAAAATATCAAACAGCTTTGTACTACTCTAAGTAGTCAAATAATAACTTTAAAAAAAAGCCAAATGCTGAGACTATCCTTGTATCCACTATTTTGGATAGGTGATACTATAGGTTTTCCTAATCTCATCAGGCCCGATAATGGCCAACACTGAGAGAAGAGGAAAATGGAATGCTCCTTCACGAAGCATGGTAGCCCTGATAGGGAGGTCTGGGGGCATGCTCCTACATGAAAAATTTTGATAATTAAGCATTAAGTAGTACACTCTAGAGTATTCCAAGCTGTTGTTTTGCCTATTTTGAAATAAAAGTTTGAAGAAAAGTTAAGAGAGGATGATTTGAAATAGCACAATAATTAAGAAATATATTACAACATACACCTCAAAACACAATGGCTCTTGAGCTATAGACCTATATCTAGATTTTGAAATGGGAACACAAAATAGCCAGAAGTAGGTCAGTGAAACACCCTGCCGATGAGTCATTTTGCACTTTCTATTCTCCCCTAAGTTGTTAAGATTTGTGGGTGGTCAAAAAGTCAGAAGTCAAACAAATCGAGGGCCAAGTGGATTTAATCTGATCTGTCATGCTGAGTTTTGATTCAACTCAGAAGATTCTCAGCACTGCTTATAAGCTCTACTTAAGACTTATTATTCATTCACTAAAATAAACAAAATTTATGGTCAATACTTAACAAACCTTTTCAAAAATCGCCCACTATTGATAGTAATCACAATAATATCTTAAACACATCTGTAAATTTAAAATTAGGCAGATACTTCCAATGTCTGAACTACAAGACAAATTGCTGTAGTCTCCCATTTAAACTGCCTGTTTCAGTTAAAGGACAAAGCTACAATTATGCTCATAGTATCAGAAAGAGATAAAAATCCCATTTCTTTATAAAATCAAAATTTATATTAAAGGAAATATAATAAATGTACGGCAATAAAAATGGAGAAGCATTTTGAAATAACTTTCTAAAATAAGACAAATAAAAACAGAAACAATGATTTTCAGTTTCATGTACTTCATTGCATCTTACTGGCGTCCTCAGACAAACACTAATATTTCAGTCAACAGACCTAAAGCTAGAAGACCTCCTCTTCCTCTCCACTCTATCCCAACCTTCTTCATCTTCCTTTGTCTCGGATTGTTCAAGTTTACTGCTAATCCCATTATCACTATAAACGCTATTAGACCTACTATTTGAAGAGCTCTGATGACTTGGCGCTGCTTCCTTGCTGACATGGCCATTAAAATAAGAACTGTCGGGATACTGGCTCTTCCGATTTTTCTGAGGATAATATTCTTTTTCACTGCGGGTACTTTGCTTTGAGTGATAGCCCTGGTTTCTTGCATAGTTGTTCTGACCCATTCCACCCCTTGACCTTTTATCACTATAATTATTCTGAACATAGTCTGAAGGAGAAGACACTGGCAGCCCACTAAAAGCACGTCTATAACTTGGTGTATAGTTACGCTTAGCGACTGGCTCACTTTTGGTATTTTGACTATTCTGTCTACCCCATGGTTTCTCCTCAGGCTCTCCGGGAAACCTTACTCCTTTCTTGTACCAATGGCCTTTACCTTCTTTACGCCCTGACCCTGACGTGGGCCCTTTCTTCTCATTCTGCTGCTTCTGGGGTGTCACTGATGGTTTTGGTATGCGTGGTGATGGATTGATGATTTTCTGGCCGGGCTGTGGGCGACATGCCTCAGCATATGAATGTGGTATTGAGCCTTGCTCTCCACTTGATAAGAAATCTCTGCTGAGTGATGTTGACTGTACTGAATTCAAACTCTCAACGGAGGTCACTGTATGACCCACTGGATCATTTCCACTTGAAGATGATGTGCTTGCTCTGCCTATGCTGGAATTTTGGCTGACAGTCTTATTTAAGGCTGGAAACTCTCCCAAAACATTAGTCGTGCCTGGTATGGGTCTCACCTGAGAGGCCCTTCGTCCAGACACAATGTTGGTCCACACGTCTGATTTAGCTGAGAAATTTAAAAATAAATTTCAAATGAACATATACATGTGATATTATGAAGCAAAAAAAGCCCATAAATCATAAATGTAAAAAGTAACACCAAGATTTCAAATATTGATTTTATATTCTCCATCATTTTCTTTTTAATGTTCATGTCTTGCAACACTAGAATTGTGCAGGTCAAGAATGGTTTGAAAATATAACTGCATTCCATGTACACACTTAAAGTAGGTACAGTAGTGATCGCCTATGTGTCCGGTCTGCCGGAAGCAGCTAAAATGAACACATAGCCAAAACAGACACATAGGCAAAAGGGGATTTTCAGGAAGATAATCTCGTTTATGAAGGATGCATAGTAGCTGCCTTACATAGTAGTGTCTTTTCCTCAACTATCTGACCAATGGTCTCTCTGGACAAGTCAACTGATTTACTTATTACTGTGAAATTTGGCTTTCATAGTGATTGTTCAATGGCATCTCTTCTTTTATTCTTATCAAATCACTACACACATGGGAGGGACATGGTGACTGTGACAGTGAAATGCTGAGTGAATGGAAAGGTTCATGTACATATCACATTTCAATAATCACATATTGCAGATGGATACTATAGATTCATGACGATTACATTTATGAAGTCAAGACCGAGAAGGCTGGAGGGCTGTTGTGGCATCCATTGGAGGAGCAGCCATCGAACACGGTTGTTGCCGACGAGTGACGAGTGACATTTATGAACATGCATAAGAAAGAAAACGAAGGAAAAAAGGGAATGCACATGTTTATTACAGGACACAATTGTTCTGTCTTTCCAAGTCAACCTAAGAGCCATAAACAGCATATCCAGGCATGGCCATATGGCCATTTAGTACCAATCTGTTGACAGGGACCACAGCCAGTCTGGCTAAGTCACCTGGACGACCAGAGACTATGCCCTCAGAATTCTTTCAATCTCATGAGGAGTTGAGAGAGGGGGAAGGGGCAGTCATTAAGAACAGCCAAAAGGCTATTCTTTCAATCTCATGAGGAGTTGAGAGAGGGGGAAGGGGCAGTCATTAAGAACAGCCAAAAGGCTATTGGCCTAAATTACGTAGTCCTGCATGTTAAACATCCGGAGTCAAAATGCCACGCTTGCAATTCTGTCAATCTCATAATGATTTGAGGAAAGTGAGCAGAGGGGTGTTCACTACAGATAGGCAAAAGGCGATTGGCTAAAATTAAATAAGACAGCTACGTTCAACAATGTTTCAGCCATTGGAAACCAGTGAAAAGTAAAATGACAGCTGCGTCCAATGTGATAGCTCAATGGCCTTAAAAGTTAATGCAATGAATGTTGGGCCTACCCATAATATGTACTGGGTATATCAGGCCCTCGTTTTATATTCCGTGTACAGTAACAGATAATGCAATGTCCCATTTATTCAACAATATGAGTGCATTTTGACAAATTAACAATACTGTTGAGTAGGACGAACTTTTTGCTGTGCAACACTTAGGCAAAACTCATGATTATGAACCCGCCACATACATGTAGAAGTCTGCTTTTAAATGAAAAAATTACGTTTTGTACCAAAAACGGCCAGATAGCCGGCGGACACATAGCTGATCACTATTGTATTTACCTCTAAGTTTTAGTTCCTTTGATCACCTATGATTATGAATCAGACCAAAGACTTAATATGTATATATTTTTTCTGGTATGTAAAATCTCTCACATACACACACAAACTCTCTCTCTCTCTCTCTCTTTGTGTTTTTCTTGCTTTCTCTTTGTTGTTATCTGAACGGACCAAAGAGAAAGGTCAACCCGAATCAAATTGTATTCTAATTGACAGCATCATGTCTAAATATTTGATATAACGGCTGTAGATTATCTGCCGTCATCGGATCCCACAAGCTGCATGGTGATCCTGATCTTGTTCAAAGAGGTCCGTGACAGACGATTTCAAAAGTAAAGTTGACCTTCTTTCGACCCAGTTTGGAGAGAAGCTGTTTTCTTTTGTTAACGTTCATAATTTGTAGGTCAAATGAAAGATGAATTACAATTTTGATGTCAGAGATGAATTGGAGCTATTTGATCTGTCAATCAAACACAAAAGATGAATTTAGGAAGGTTTCCGTTCACGTTGATTTCATTTCGGGGAATACCCCTCTAGTAGCCAGTCTGTTTACACAATGGCGGCTTATCGCAGCTGGGGACTTTGAATAGAGCCTAGTTTTGTTTTTAAATCCAGACAGTTTGGGGGGACACAT
>JAOWAY010251016.1:0-15929 GCA_028565895.1 Goniobranchus geometricus | reverse complement strand
TATTTTTGAGGCGGACGAAGATTTCAGGAACTGGATGGATAACAATAAGATGGAGGTGTAGCCATACGCTACTACTATCAAGACCAAAAATTGCCAGACCGTAAGTCTCCTCTTATCTTATAAGAGGGCTTTTTGTTTACAGGCTGCAGAAAATGAGAAAGTCTCGTCTTCTCTTTCACTGGGTACTCTGAACATTTTTGTTTTTAAATATTAGTCTAGATTCATACTCAATAGTAGCACTTCTGCATTTTTTATGAACTGTTTGAAACAGATGCAATGGTATAGAAGTTTATAGAAAGATATCCCTTGGAAAATATACCATGATTAAGTACACCTTCTTCAACCAGAGCTTGGCACATGCCTATGGCGTGATCTCTACAATCAACTCTTGGAGATTGTTCCAGGATCCAGTCAATCTGGAAAAACAGATTATGGAGAAAAGATGTAGCAACTTGCATCAATTACATGGATTCATGGAGAGTAAAATATATTTCCAAAACCTTCAAATTAAATATCAGATGTACAAAGTTCATATGAATGATGCTAATGACGAGCCTTGACAACATCAGTCAACCACGAAGCACTTGAAACATAAATTACACTGTCTTATTGTTATTACAAGCTTTTCAGTCTTGAAAACTATGCTTTCATCAAAGGCTAATAATCTAAATATTATCACCAATATACTTATTATCGGATATAACATGCATTATATAATTCCATAAAATTCACTGAAAGAATCAAATTTTCAACAAAAGAATTTTTAAAAATACAATTTATTTCTTTTTATGGAAATTTACATTAGTTAAGATTAGATTAGATAACAGGTTTATGGGTTCTATGTATAGGAGTGTTAACCTTTAAAAGCCCTGTCACATAGTGATTACTAGTAACATGATTCACAAGAAGAGGAATTTAAAAACTTCAAAAATACAAAATAAGATATCAGAATTATTCATCATATACAAATAATACGTCATGGAGTACTTTATTGAAAGCAATCCAAAAGCTTTTCAGGGAACAAGAATTTTTCATTTCATATTTAAGACTATTCCATGTTTTTATTGTGTGAAAGATGAATTTTGCCTCAATTGTGTTGAACAAGTCATAGTATAATCCAGAAAAGTCAATTATACATTTCATTGCATCAGGATTTATCAACAAGTATGGAACAGACAAAAAATACCCCATCAAAACATTACCATTTCAGAACCCAGGAGACATCTCCTATAAGTGCGCAGGTAATATTTTCTGTCTCTGATCATATGCGGGAAGGAGGAGAGCAAAACAGTCCGTAAAACCCAAGCTGCATGAGTCATTGTGTCAGATGGTTCCTGGAAAATCAATGAGAAATTTTATTGCCACTTGAAGAATTGAGATAGAACTGAATCACTTTCAACTTAATTTCAACATTTACTTTGCTTTAATATGTCATGTGGATCAATCTGCTCCATGAGAGAGCTTTTGAGAGAGCTTTTATATAGCACTCCATCCATTACATGAGCTAAAAGCAATGTACAAGTTTTCCCCTACAGGCCTTTTCCAACCAAATTCCTTCTCAACTCCATGTCGGGTGTACAGCAATGCAGCCATTTCTGGCCCACTCACAAGATCTTCCTCTGCCTAAGGTCGGGTACTCAATAAGACCTGAGTGGGATGAGGAAAAATTTGTAAAAAGTCTTTCCCAGGAACTTAACAGTGCCAAGACGTGACCCGGTTTTGTACCAATAACCCCGCATTACAAGTCAAACACCTAGACTCAACAGCCACATAGCCAATGGTAATTATATCTCCAATATGAAACCTTAGATACTCATATAATTTTGAACCAGCTTTAATCACATCCTCTTGTAATCATAACTGAAAATAAAACCAAGATTTTCATGATACAACTTGTGACACAAGGAATTGATATCATTTATTCTTAATACTGTCAAATACCAGAAATTCACAAATTGCAAAACACAAATGGCTGCTCTTCAAGATAAAAGAAGGGTTTGTTTTTTTTTAGATGGATTGGCTCACAGGGCCGGGGCTTATCCTGGTTTCCATAGCATGAAGTGGACAGTGAGAAACTTTATCCACCACTTTCTAAAAACGATGCTAGTCTATTGCAGTGTACTTTTATAAGCAACAGGGGTAAATTTTCATGCTTAATGAAAAAAAGCTGCATGTGTCTGTAGTGAGAATTGAACCTACTGCCTCTTGGTCCTGCTCTGCGTGAGTGAATGTCATATCATAAGACTATAGCCCTCCCCTCCATAAAGAGCAAGATAAATGATTTTTAAAAAACACTGCTCACCAAAGTTATTGGCATCGCTGCTTGAGGAATAGAATCCCTGTCACTTTGATCCTTCTCTGGTAAGAGTCTCTTCATGTCATCTGAGAAAAGATTTTACTTTTGCTCAGGGATACTCCATTCATAAAAGACAGAAGAATATATGAACCCTCCCATCTTTTATATTCCCATGCCTCAATTTGTTAGAAGAGGAAAAAAATGTTGAAAAGCTTAAGCATGAAAACTGACTGTATGTCTGTTTTGAGAGGAATGTACGTCTACTGCAAATTTTATTGTCTTTACAAGGTCATATAATTGTCTTGTATGTTGATGGTCATAATGAACCTTAAAATAAGTGCTCTAAAATCCATCATACTGGTAGATTTTATTGTTGTATTATGTGTACAAGTAACGAGCACCGCAATCTATTCCGGCCAAATGCTATGCGACTCATGAATACGAAAGTAAGCTAATATCTATAATCACAATATTGTTTCATTTACTTTTTCCAGAATATGGTAATAATTCACTTCCTATGTTATAAAAGCTAAATTTTGTTGAATGCTTTTAAAATTATTTTTTACTGAAGTAAATCTAATTTTCGAGTTGTGGATAAAATAGAGATTGTACTAGAATGAATTTCAAAGCGAATAAATTAATAATGGTGGTCCTTCACATAAAAACTTTACTGCCAATTGTCACATTCAGCATGAGGCACTGACATTATTTATGCCAAATCTCTGAAACTGCCAGATCTTATTCATACAAAACTAAGAACACACATCCATTAAATGAAGCAGTTGAGAGTGGCCAATTGTTAAAGAGGCAAATTCTTCCTCCACAAGACTTTGACTGGAGTTTTTAATAAAGGATGCAGGAGACTTTCACAATGGCAACTATGAACAACGTTGATTATCCATCTTTTTTATTCTTTGTTGCCATTAAGTAAATTTCATTAATTTACCTGTGGTAGTGTGAATCTGTGTGTCTGTGTTAAATAAAAGCAGAGTAAAGAAGAAAAAAGAGAATAAAAAATTCACAGACATCCCATTCATACTCATACTCTCAACATAATTATACAAATTACAAATTGAGCAGGGAACAATCTGTCAGCACCTACCATCTCTCCCTCACAACTTCAGTTCTCAGATGTTGGGAGATTAAAAAGGAATTGGTGAGATTTGATAAAGTAGGAGGTACTGCATTCACAAAGTAATTAATTCCTTTTCATGGTAGTTTGACAAAAGGCGTACTGAAAAGGTGCATTTCAAACAATAGTTCCAGTGTTAAGGTAAAATCCGGAAATAAACCACGTTACATCAATAGTACATATAACAGCATTATCAGTTTATGGACCTTGTGTAATGGCATATTCTTACATGTTAAGATAAAACGTAAAGATAATTTTGCATGCATATTAAATTTAGACCTACAATATGAGGCCTGTTGCAGTGAAAGAAAATCTCTCAACGAACACAAAATGAAAATTTATGAAAAGATTTATGAAAAGATGGACTAGATCTGTACAACTGTTGGGCTAAGAACTGTTTCTTGAAAATATAGAAGGTGGAGATTTGACAGAAGCGCTGGGGTTGGGGCTGAAAGTAAAGAAATTTCCCATAAACCTGGTAGTCTTGGTAAGAGAGTGTTGGCATCATTGGTACATGAGTGATCTAGATCGGTATGAAATTTCTATTGTGTAATTTTATATCTACAAATGTAGCAGTAAGTCCTCTTACCACTTAAATTGAGGAGGTGAACCAAAGGCGTGATTGCATTTTCCATCATTTCTTTGTTTTTCTGAAATAAAAACTTTAAATTAGTATCTAGTATTAAAGGCTACAGTAAAAACAATAAGTAATGAAGTCCAGCAAACACTAAGGGGATCTTCATAATGGTAGTAATGTTTTGTAAAGGGAGAAAAGACAATAGTAAGATGCAATATTTTAAACATTCATGAGAACTGTGAAATGTAGTTTACAATGCAATGGAGGCTAACAATGATGATATCAGCAGTCTTTTCTCATTCTCTAAATTTCACAAGATGAAAAAGAAGAAAAGGAGGATTCTTCAATATTAACTTTAGTCATTGACTGCACTTTTGTCCCATAATATCACAACAAAACTTCCTTCACAAGAACAGTAATGTTATAACAGCACAGAAAATCACTAATAATTACAATATGACTTAGGGTGCAGCTTTCTAATCAAATCCAATGTCAAGCTTACCTCCCACAAATATTTAAAATCTTTAACTTCAATATGCAGCAATTCCACTTTGGAGGTTGTAACAATGCTCATGTGATGTGGGTCTTTGGTGAGAATAGCTTCCCCAAAGCAAGCTCCGGGGCCCATGACACACAAGGGAGTGTTAAAGGACTAAAATAAACATATATTGATGGGGGTGGGGGTGGGGGGATTGAACTGAAAGCACTTAACGGAGAAAATATTTTACATTAAAAAAAAAGAGAGAGAGAGACAAAAGAAAAAGAAAAATTGTCTTGTTTCTTATCAGCCATTGCTTGCTTTTAGTTTATTACCATACATTTACTCCATTCTATGTATGAAGTCAGAGGGATGGTCAGAAGCATTTGAACATTTTGATGCAAAAGGGAAACATTGAAGTGCAGTGTTTCAATAATGTTACATGCACTCAACTATAAAATCAGTGATTGTTTAAGAGAGACCAGGAAAGGCAGTAACTTTCTGGTGTATACATTATCTTTTCATAGAAGCTTGCTGATGCAACCTTTTCTCATCTCTAATCATTAGCATTTCTATTAAAATCTTGCAAAATCATCTTTAAGATCATCAAATTCTTATTTCAAATAACCCATAGGACAATTGACAAAGGTATAATAATCTATAGGATTTATGAAATAGTCCAGGAAGGAAAAAGAAAAGAAACAAAAATTCTTTACAATCTATTTAGTACATTAGACATTATTTCAACAAATACATCAAAGTATACACAATAAAAAAGAAAAACAAAAAAAGAAAGAGGAGATATATACATATTAAATACCTTGCATCTCTTCAGCTCTGAAGAAAACACTGAGAGTGATCCTGATAGAACAGCATACCAATTCATGCCATGGTCTCCATAACGTATAACTGAAGGAAAACAAATGAAATGGCATTCCTGAATAAGAAGTCAGCTTTATTTGTAACACAGAAACAAATAACAATAAGCAGGGGCAATCTTTCAACATTGAGGGCTAAAAGAGACTTTGAAAAAAAGAAGAGAAAAATTGCATGAATTTAATAAGAAAAATAATAATAAACGAACCCATCAACCACCATCAAGTTATATAAAATGAATTAGCCTTCCTATTTGACATGTCTTTTGTACAATTGCATTGTCTGCCACAAGGAAAAAGATTTATGTACAAAATGTGAATGCTTGTTTTTTCATCTTTGAGTGGCAAAAGTTCTGTACAGCTATTAGAGTTAATTCAGGGCCATTTATTGCTCATCTGTTGTTGCTGTCTAGGAACATGGATGCAAGTACGAAAAATCGAATAAATTTCAATATTGTGTTGAATAACTCCAATCAGTCTTACCTATCTTTTGCTCAATCCGCTTATGAATCAAATAATTGAATGTGTGTCCATGAAATTGTTTGAAGAAAGATGAGGCAAAATCAATCAAAGTCACAGCCAAATGATATGCATATAAAGAGGTCGAAGTAAATAATCCTCTCAGCTTCTGAAAAGTAATACTTAAGCATACTAGATTACATCTATAATGTATGAAACTTTGATTTGGTTAGGGCCTTTCCTACAATGCAAATTAAAAAGCTATCTCACCTAATATATTTTCATCAAGATTACTGTAGTGAGCATAGAAGCACAACTGCTGAAGAAGGTAAGGGTGAAACTTTGCAAATTCCTTTCTGTCCCTGAGAGCTAAGTATGCTCTGTTCACCTCTTCTTTGCTCCTGTCATTTGGTCTGGGAATCCAAGAAAAGAAAAAAAACAGAAAATGCATATGTTGAAGTACAAAAAAACTAAAAAATAAATATTCAAGGAAAAAATTGATTAATCCATAGAATGAATACAGTACAAGGAAAAAGCTAAAGACATTTCACAATCCATACAAGAAAGAAGTAAAAGAAAAATATAGAATATGTACAAGGAAAAGGCTGATGAAACTAAACAAGGAGCAAAAGAAACCACAAAAATTCACACGAGGAAAAAGCTAAGAAACTACACAATTCATACAAGAAAGAAGCAAAAGAAACCACAGAATCGATACAGAGAAGCACAAGAAACCACAAAATCCATATAAGGAAAAAGCTAAGAAGCTACAAACTTCATACAAGAAAGAAGCAAAAGAAACCAAAGAATCTATACAAAGAAGCAAAAGAAGCCACAGAATCTATACAGAGAAGCAAAAGAAACCACAGAACCCATAAAAGGAACAAGCTGAAGAAACCACATAACCCAAACATGAGAAAAAAAAAAACAAAGAAAAAGATCAAACTTGTTACATATCAAGGAAAGGAACAAGTATCCACTCCACAGCAACCAGCAAGTGATTGCCAAGGGTTAGGTTATATTCATAGTTCCCACAAAGTTGTGTTGTGGATGAGGCCTTCACTCTGTAAGCTTTATGAACAGGATTTAATACAACTGTACCAGCTTGAATCTTGTAGTTTGGCTCACATCCCTTTTACGAGAGATAGATGCTGGATCAATAATGGAATATCTTTGATGAAGGATGAAAACTTACAACAAATAACAGTTTGCTTTATTTGTTGTATTTGCTAGGCAGTTATCATAGTAAGAGAAAGACACAAGTCAGTTTCAAATAAGGCGATGGCATTCTAAAGCGCGTAGAGAATGGCAAGTCAGTTTCACATATGGCGTTGGCATCCCATCAAGAGTAGTAAACGTCAAGTCAGGTTCACATATATGGCAATGGCATCCTAGAATGCATGGAGAACAGCGTCACTTCCACATACGGTGATAGCATCCCATAGAGCATAGAAAACAGCAAGTCAGGTTCACATATGGTGTTGGCATTCCATCGAATGTTGAAAATGGCAAGTCAGGTTCACATATGGTGTTGGCATCCCACAGAACATAGAAAACAGCAAGTCAGTTTCACACATGACGTTGGCATCCCACCGAATGTTGAAAATGGCAAGTCAGGTTCACATATGGCATTGGCATCCCACCAAGTGTAGTAAATGGCAAGGCAGGTTCACTTATGGTATTGGCATCCCACAGAGCATAGAAAACAGCAAGTCAGTTTCACATATGTCGTTGGCACCCCACCAAGTGTAGTAAATGGCAAGTCAGGTTCTCATATGGCATTGGCATCCCACAGAGCATAGTAAAGGGCAAGTCAGTTTCACATACGGCAACAGCATCTCACAGAGCATTGGAAAAGCAAGTCAGTTTTACATATGGCACGTGATGGCATCCCCGCGAACACCCGCACAAAAGGGATAGCCTCACCAGAAGCAACGGTGATGTCAGCTGCTACACTTTACACTCTGTACGATGCCATTGCCGTATGTGAAACTGATTTGCCTCTCTTTTACTATAACAACCTGGCACATACAGCAAATGTTCCACAAACCTTTATTTGTTTTAACTGTTCATCCTACATGCTCCCCCGCCAAGGCAAAATGATCCAAATTTTCCATTACCATAAAAAAACCCCATCCAACTTCATTTCTTTTTTAGTGTCAAAGAATGTTGACAGCAGAAAATCATTACAAAAATCTTAAAACATCACTCATGGGAATTGAAGTAATTACAGCGTGTCTGTGTTCATAAACATAATGTAGAAATGTAGCAAAAGCAAAAACATATCTGTAAATATAGGACAAAGGCGTGCCAAGGTATATAACTCATACATGACGGTGAATAGAGAGCAAAATTGAACATGACTACTCTCCCTTTGCATTCATCTGGTGGTATTGGTTTGGCAAGACGCAAACATGAAAATATGGTGTCAGTACTGCATGCTTCAGGAGACAAAGAAATACCATGAGAGAGGGCTAGTTGTAAGATAACTAAGAAAGTGTCAAAGGAAATCAAATAGACCTAATGTAAACCATTTGGCCCTCCCCAAATGAAAGAATCTTTGTTCAAATGGCATCTCAAAGAGTGTAGAGAACAGCAAGTCATTTTCACACCAGCGATAGCATCCCACAGAGCACAACGTTTCGCAGTAGATGTCATAGTGGCATTTGCTGAGGCTTTCCCCTTTGTACAGGTGACGTGGTGGGGATGCCATTCCCTCCCAAACTCACGTTTGAAAGCGGAAATATTGTGAATTAAAGTGTCATTTAGTAAAGTTTTGTGTCTTTAACAAAGACTTATGTGTTTTTATCTTTGACAACTGCAATGCCTGTCCCTGCATGACACTCCACACAAAGTTCTCAAAAGCTCACCTTTCTCGCATTACATCCATCCCAAAAATACATCAAATTAGTCTCCCCAAAATACTGTATCATTTTCTTAAAATATTACACTGGTGCACAATGTGGGGTAGAGCGGACACATGTGAAACTGACATGCCTCTCTCTTACTATAAAACTACTTAACACACACATCAAATACAGCAAACTGTCATTCGTTTCAATTGTTCATCCTGCATTGATCTTAATGAGAAAAGAGAATTGTGCCGAAAGCTCAAAATTTGCAGTTCACATCAAATACAGGGAAAAAATGAGTAATACATCCATCCAGCTGAAATTAAAAGCCTGAGGACAATCATAGTCCAGTCAAGACAATGGACGCCGTCACCTGCCTTCCCCAACAACGTGTCACTCTGGTGACTATCTGACAGCATTCAGATGAAACGTCTTCAAAAGTGCTGTGGTCAGCACGAATGGCACGTGAACTAAGAATTTGCAAGCCTAATGTAAAATGATGTTTATTATAATAAACCCAAGTCTTATATGCAATGGTAAAAAGTACCACGGATTCAGAATGATTAGAATCTGGGTCAATGGGGAATGCCATTCTAAATAAGTGAGACAACAAAATCAATATTGCATAGAGTATGATGTTGACCATTTACATCGAATGAGCAATTAAACATTTTAAGAGCAATCCATACAATAAGTAGGCCTTAAGTCTAAGTTAAGTAATGAAAAGATAAAAGCTTTTAGCAAGAGTGTCCCTCAACCTATAGCTGGCCAAACATACATCTACCTGTCCAACATAACAGTTTCCACTGTCTCCTCTTCTGCCATTTTAGTATGTGAAAGGAAAATAAATAAATATGTCTTAATTCTTAAGTTGTACTCACTTCAGAAAGTAGCCCTAGTTTTTTGCTTTCACCAACAGCTTATTGATTGCCCAGGTTAATTTCTGAGTTTGGGGCTAATTTGGTACAGAAAGCACCTATCTGGCATTGGCTAGCTACGCTGAAGTAAAAGAGAAAAAGCTCAGCAGGTGACCTTTTGACACAACAGTTACATAATATGATCGCCTTGCCTCCTGTTTTCAAGAAGTTATGCTGCCCCTCCTTCTACCCGGATAAAAGAATGTATTTTGTTATGAGAGCTTGTAAGAATATTGTGCATTTGTTATAGCTTATACTTTTACTAATTGCTCACGGCGATCTATTGAACCAGGGAGCAGTGATGATTTCCACTGGGTTAAGACACAGTCCTGGGTGTAATGTTATGATTATATTGACAGAAAGGGGAAGTAAGCATTGCAGAGACATGATGTAGAGAACAAGTAAATGAGAATATTTTTTGATTTCGGAAAAGAGAAAGACAGTTCATCAAGGTTATAGTGAAAATTGAGGATGGGAATATTTCTTTAGAAAATTGTTTTTATGTAGATCTAAACCTTGAGTATAAGTCACATAATTTTAACCGGTGTTGCATAGAGTTGTTTACAGAACCAGCTGTCCTTGGTGGTCGATCAGTCTGCTGCTAAAAATTGTTGATTAGTGGAGTGGTTGTCAGGTATTGTAGATTGAACTACACAAAATAATAATGATACATGATGAGAAAATCTACTTCCAAGGCTTAGATCACACAACCTGCTTGTAATATCTATCACCAACTCTCTGCCTCTCTCTACAATTCGCTTTGGGGAGGAGGTATTTGCCAAAATGCAATGTATTTGTGATCTGATTTAGCTCTAAACATGACAGTACAATACAGAATATCAGCAAAACTGATACCCAACTTTTTAAAACTTAATTGGATATATACAATGCAGCTTTAGCTCCAACTACAAAATTGTGAAACTGTCTTAGGTCTAATGCATTAAATATCAGGCTTACAGTATGTAAGAGGATACCAAACCAGATCCTTAATCTACTCTTTCATTTCATGACACTGAACATTGCACAAAAGACATTTTCAAAACTTTATCAATAACAAGCATCAATACTGCATTATTCTTTTCCAGATAGAAGGTAAATTAAAAATGGAGGCTGAACCAGTGCGGTGGAAAAAGAAATTTTAAATCAATTAAAAAAACAATTGAAATACAAAACCAAAACCCTTTGTGCACCCTTCAAAGCATTTTTAACACATCTGCCAAATATGGTAGCTGCAGGTGCTATGGATAAAAAGTTTTTTGGCCCAAATCAGCTTTATGTAAAAGATATATATATAAAATGTATTTGTAAAATGCTCATTCTCTCAGATGTATGCTTCTTGCTCTGCTGAAATATAAAAACCAACAAGATTTATGCCAAAATCATAATTTTGTTACCGTTTAAGTAGAGCAGCATACCACGGTACAGACAAATTCTTCAGTTTGTGTTTTCCATCAGTCCGTGAGGAGTTTGACACATTTGTTCTGACTGACATGTTGTTTCTTGCTGATGTGCCACACTTCAAAACAATAAGAAAGACCTGAAATAAGACAAAAAGTATAGATCTTATCAGATCTTGATCCATATTGACATTGTAAATATAATCAGTCAATCATGATTGATAGAGTAACAAAGATGACTATGACTATGCTAACCCGCTATGGGAGGAAAGCAAAGCCAGGTCAGTAAGTGATAGACGCATGCTCAACACATGAACATGAAGAACCTATTGAAGCTTGAGCAAAGGAGAGTCACCAGGCAATTTCCTTCAAAGTGCGGGAAGGAAAGGGTTCACCCACATTTATGGGCGGAAGCAATCAACACAATGCGGATGGGGGCAGCAAAGCTTTGGTCTGAACTTCCATTAGCCGCAGCCACTTTTCACTTCTATTTGTGTAAAGTGTTTGGTAATACATATAGATCAAATTACTGTCCAGTACAAATGCTCTAAGAATATGCCCTTGGGGAGAATGAAAAATCGTATTGTTAGACAAAACAGTGCACTTAAGCAGACAACAACGAATGCATATTATTACAAAGGCTGTTTGTCTTACCTATTCCTTCTTACTATCTCATATAACAACCAATCAAATGCACCCCCCCAAAAGCTATGAGCGACATGATTAAATCTAATGAACTCATTTCTTACCAAGTTTGTCAATCACGTAGTAAATCCCTGCCCAGGTGAGGGGGTGGCGTCAGAGCCCCAATCACTCCAAACTGACCAAACACAAGCCAAGGAAAATCTCCTTTAATTCACCATCATCATATTGGGGATATGAGCATCAATGATTTAATTGACTCAGTAGTTCTTTAACTTAGAACTCATGTCAGTGTAAGTGCATTGGTTTCCCTGTTGTCTCACCACTTCATGATATACCTTGCTATCTGGTTGGTAAATCCATGTCCTTTGTTAACACCTTACTCGGCTGGACAGTGCTAGAAACAAAAAGATTCAAGTGAAACCCCAGTTGGATGGAGACAAGACAATACAAAGGGAAGAACATACTTGGTCGAGTGGTATTGCGTTGTGTCTTCATGGCAAGGCAGTGGGTTCCGGTGCAGAAGTCCCCGCGTTCGATCCCGACTGTTGCAGGATTTTTTTCTTATGTTCTTCCCTTTGAGTTGTCTTGTCTCCATCCAACTGCGGTTTCACTTTAATTTCTCTATGTTTCGAGTATTTATTGTAGTAATAAACCCCATGCCTCAACCTGTTTCTTCAGCTGGACATATAATCACTGTTTGTTTGTCCACATGGACAGAAAGACCCCTTATGTCTACCTGGTATGTGGCTGGTACAGCCAAATCTTTTGGTAATGTCCAACACAGACGGACAGTGATCAGATTGCTTTGTTCACATGGACAGAAAGGCACCTTCAGACTAGCAGGTACATGTCCATCTCTATCAACACCTATCGAAAGTTGAAATGTATAATTAATTGTAAATACTAAATGTAATGGGATGTTATCATTATGTGGGAGGTTTATGAGCAAATTTTTGTTATATTAGAAAGTATGGTTTTTGTTCAAAATCGTGTTATTAGCCAGAACGGGGCATGTTGTTAAATGGCCAAGTTATAGAGAAAAAATTCTCTTGTCCTGAAAAACCATGCAGCTAGGCAGACAAAATTCCTAAAAGGTAGTTATTAAAGCACTAGTACTCTTTGCATTTTATCATATAATACAATTTAGAAAATCATTATTTACAAAGTGCCTTGCAGATCTGAGCGTCAAGCGTTATTCGCAAGGCTCCTTGCCCATTCCAAAACACTTAAAGGGGCGTTATGCACAAGGACTGATTCATGCGAGTAACATATTACATATACCTCTGGGCCATTCCAACCCCTTGCAAAGAGTAGTTACACCTGAGTCGCCTCCAGAAGGATCAAAAGTATGTGGAGTTGATTGAGAATACATCAAAGTAGCGCTGTCCTGAATGTCATTGTCATTGACAATAAAAATAAAGTCAGAGGTTTTCAGGAGATGAAGATGAGATATCATTTCAGGTTTTTATTTCCTTCTAGAGAATCTTGTTTAAAAAATGGTATGTGTATACTTGGCTGCGTAATTTTCATGCTTTTCTTTTGCTGCTATTTCATCAAACAAGGAGGAAATAAGAAACAAGACAAAGCCCTATTCAAGGAAATATGTCACACAAATAGAACACTGAGATAAAGACAACTGCATAAACATACATGCATGTGCAGCAGAGATTGTTTATTCCCCAGAATTTCAATTTGATGTTGTTATTTTCTTTAACGTCTAATTTCAATCTACTTTGCAGAAAGGAAATAAATGATTAGGTGGCTAAACACGTACAATCATACACATCCGAGGAGGAAATGGTAGGAGGGGAACCTACTGCATAGAACAGAATGCAAACACACTTTTCAAGACATGTTTATCCCTGACTAAAATTCTGGTCCTGGTGGATCATGCTGCCACAGAGGTACAACTAATGGCAAGCTACATTGAGAATAACACTTAATGTTGGGCCGCAAAGCGCCTCGCAGATAATGGCTGCCTAAAATTTTTATATGATTATAATATGTAAGAAGCTTTTCACTAAAGTCATCGAAGTGAAGCATGAAAGACAGTAAACAGCCAGTAACAACAGTTGTGAATATATGTGAGTCTCACAATGAAATTGGGAAAAAAAAAGGGAAACATTTCCCCCTTCAGCACTTTCATTCTTGGTAGTTTTCGAGTAGGGAGATATTCCATATGGTCCTCATGCTATGAATAAGAAACAATGTACAGTAGATCTAGATCTATGTAAATTTACATGGAGGGCGAGCTATGTTGACTGGCTCTGAGATCTAGATTCTAGATCGGCACTCCTCAATTGAATCATTCCCGACTGCTAGGCAATCATTTTGAGACTTTTTTGCTTGCCACACAGGAAGTTGATGTTTGTTGTTTACCCCCCGAACCCCCCCATCTTCTATTGTATCCGAGTAGGGGTTTAAAGTAAAGGGGTTAAATAAAATGATAAAGAAGTTAGAACGTGCCTGCCCTTCCTTTCTGTCAATTGATGATTTGGGTGTATCGATTACTGATTATGAGTATCGGGGTCGTAAATTAAACAAGGGACTTACTGGAGAATGACGTATTCAATAGAAAATGGAAGTGCATCTGTATCAGACCAATCTGGGAATTCTTTTATCACAGTAACAACTTCTGGTTCACATGTAAACAGTCAGGAATGATTCAAATAATTCAATCCAGGAGTGCCTCTGGCTCTAGATCTAGATCTAGATCTATACCTTTTGAGCTAAAGTTTTCAGTCACTTATTCAGCTTAGGCCTTGGCTAAACGTTTCTCTACCTGCCTACCAGATAAAGGAGTGAGAGTGAAATGTTGATATGCCATATAAAGTATATCTAAATCTAGATCTAGAGCAAGGAGATCAAGTGGTGATGTAGTAAATCTAAGATCTTGTTTGTGAGTGCTACGTTACTTACGGAAATCACTAGATTCTAGACCTCTGCCTCTAGTAACTAGATTCTACTTTCTAGATCTAGGTAATCCTAATGATATAATCAGGATCTAGACAGCGGAAAGGCCCATGAAATCACGCGTCTTTGCAGGATCTAGAATTTAGATTTCTAGCCAAGTGCCACATTGACAGCAGCTGGAACCTGACACTGACACAAACAATAATAATTTATTGGCAGCCAAGGGGCTCAAGCGGCGAACTGTGACCCTTGACTCCAGGTCAATTTTGAGGTTAAAGGTCGACAACTCGACCTCTTCCCAGGTAAGAGGTAGTGAAAAATTTCTCGTTAACGGTGGGATTATTTCCTGTAAGCTCTATAAAAGATTTACAACCTATGTCTTGAAATATTCGACGTTTTTTTAAACGTTAATTGTCTTCATTGTCTTGATTGCTGTTAATGAAAATCATCATCATCAAGTGCCAGGTCTGAGACAGACATTGGCGACCATGACACGCCATTCACTTCTCTGTTCAGACAATCTCAGGAAGTTCATAATATTAGTTTTCTGCTTTTTGTTTGTCATCCAGTGATTTAACATATGTAGACTCGTAAAACTAAACCGAACATTCATTTACAGGCTCTAAAACGCCGAGTAATTTTAATCTCCAGAGAACTCTTTTTTTCCGATCATGACAAACTTCCCAATTCGATGATTATTGTCAGATTAAGTGTAACCCAATCACAGCGGCACACGAATGCCTTGAGGTAATGTATTTGAGTACCAGGACAATCAAAGGCAATGCCCCACTAACCTTGGACTGAGCTTTAGACGTTTTAGTTGTTCACTTACAGCAATAAAAAGATTTGATAGGGCTTCCTCTAATCAACTATGATATAAATTATTTGCACACAATTAGTTTTGTCCGTACTTGTATACTTTTTCAAACTGTCAAATCTACCGTCAGCATAAATGTTCCATTTCGGAGTTTTGTTTTTATTTATTTTATACATTCTAGATAGTTAAATCTTTTCGTTTTTGTTAGGTTTTTTGTGTCTTTCTTGTTTGCTTTTTGTCCCTTTTTTGTTGTTGTTTCTTCGCTTGTTGTTTGGTTTGGTTTTTTTAGGCTTTTTGCTTATTTATTTTTTGGTTTTATTGTTTTTGGTTTTGGTTTTTGTTGGGATCCTTTTTATTGTTGTTGTTTATTTGGGTTTCAGTTTGTTTTGCTTGTTGTTTTTGGAGGGGTGTCTTTGCTTTTTGGGGGGCGGGGGGTGGTCTGTGTTTTCGTGTTTATTTGTTTTGAGTTGTTGGTTTTTGTGGGCTGTTTTGTTTTGTTTGTTTGGTTTTTTTTGTGTGTGTGTTTTTTCTGTTTGTTTTTTTTTTTTTTTTTTTTTTTTTTGTTTTTTTT
>JAOWAY010249905.1:0-15937 GCA_028565895.1 Goniobranchus geometricus | reverse complement strand
AAGGGAGATCACTACCAGTGAAACTTCGCTAAGGAGGCTGAGTCGACACTCCTGTTATATTATACTCCTTGGTAGAATTATCCCCAGGCTAGGATGTGAAGTGAAATAAAGCTCTTCTTCTAAAACTGTCTGGGCATTTTTAGGAGTTGTATTTTGAAAAGTATTCTAAAAGACCTTAGTAAGGAGCAGGGTGATATTATTGTGGCATTGTCACAACATGGAGTTGCTTGGTACTATTTTTCTTTCCAAAGTTTAAGAGTCCGTTTGAGATGTGTTTAATTACTGTAGAATTACCTGATGTAAACACTCTGTGTTTTGTTGGTGTTATTGTTGTTGTTGATGTGAAAAGTGTGAATTGATTCTCAAAAAAGTTTGTTAAGCTTTAGCATTCAAAAAAGATATTGTCAACCAGTTGATATTTAGCATGTTTTTTTGATTGTTAACCAATTAAGCTTTTAATTTAAGCATTTGTTTTGAACCAATTAAGTCACACATCATTTTAAGTCAATCAATAGCTACTGCAACTTACCAAAGAAGCATTAGCATCTTTTGTCAACTTTTGAAGTGCGTGTATAATAGTTTTTTTAATTTTATTGCCCAAGAAGAGGCTTTACATAGTCATGATGAACAGGTAATTTCATAAGCATTTTATGTTAATGCAAAGGACATAATGGATAATGATATATACTTTCAAGCATACATATACTTATATGTCGATTGTAAATAGATCTACATAGTGTATTCTCATTTTTACTCCTTGTACATGTAAGTTGCTGCTATTGTTAAATTAAAGATTGTACATTATCTTATCTTTAATGTCACCCTCCTTTTTTTCAACTTTTGTTCTTTTACTTGCACATTAACTCTTTCCCCAAATCTTGCTAGGATGAGTTTGAAATTCAGAAGTCTTCACTACAGGCAGGGCAGAAAGTAGTGATTATTGATGACCTTCTAGCTACTGGAGGTAAGATGGCTCATTAATCATGAACAATAACATGGTATTTGCATTCATTTACATATATTTAGTACAAAAGTATCCTCCCCATTGGAGGCTGTGATCTCATGTCCATCCACAGTGATCATTGGTTCTGTTAATCATTGCTTTGAACTTATTTGCCTGTGATTGTCTCCAAAGAAAGTGATTCTCATTTTTGGATTTATTCATGTGAGTTCAGATTCGTCTTTTTTCCATGCTGACTGTTTGACACAGGGTGACAGAGAACAAACTGAACCTTGACAGACTTTTATCATAATCAGGTGCTGAATACACAATAATTAGCAAAATTTCAGAACTGACTGCACAGTAAGTAAATTTTCATAAAATTGTTTAAAAAAAACAAAATTGCTGTTGCTGTGTGTCTTTTTTATGAAAAATCTTTTTGCTTTTCATGAAATGTCTATACTTCAAATTTATTAAAGGAAAGAAAGTTTATATAATTTTGTTTTTCATGCTAGTACAAAGACCTGGGTATCAAAGTGCTTTGGTCAAAAAGTTGGACAAAATAGAACTTGCTTTGAATAAGGAATAATATGGCAATGCAGTGCTGGCCATATAGTATAAACATTTTTATGTGCTCAAGGTAACCCCCAAAGTTGATTAGTATTTCATATCTTGTCTGCCAGCGCTGCAGAAGATCTCATGCAATTTTTTTAAAAGTTCACACTTAAGGCTGTAAGGCTCCATAAAAGGACAGACGTATGCATGCATACACATACACATAAGCACATATATTCATACAAGAAAATTCACAAGTTTGTGCACATCTGAAATTGAATGCTCAAATCAACATGAGTTGAATATGTAGTAATGATAACATTAATGCTATCAATGGTAATATTGATGCAATTCTGTCAATTGGAGATCATAAAATGTAGACACATTAAATAATTCTGCATTTGAGGGAATGGCTTGAAGGGTTTTTTCCCTTTGTAGCTACATTATGGACATTAGTTGAATTGTTTCTTGAAAGAAAATGTTTTTAAGTGGTTTTTAAAAGTGCCAAGACTTTTCATTTCTCTAATGAATTTTGGGAGGGAATTCCAGGCACTAGGTCCAAAATAGCCAAAGGATCGTTACAAAAAGTTTAATGTGTTAAGTTATATCTATGTCATCCTGCATCATGAGGTTGCACTGAATTTAATTGATGCTTTTCTCTTGAAATACCCTTTAGTTTGTGGACCGATGGACTGAAATGGAATGAAACGTTTCTATAGATATAAATTAATGAATGTGTCGGAAGCAACAGTTAAATAAAATTGCAACGGTACTCAAGATTAAAAGATGAGATGATTGTGACTGCAACTGATAGCAAATGGACTTGGAATGAATGTCTGCTTACAATAGTTTAAAAACAAAAAGAAATAACAATGGTCTTAAGATATTAAACATCCATTGAGCATATCATTAAAGAAATTGGAGTGACAGTCATAGACTGAAAATTTACCTCAGGAGTTATAATCATCTGGACTCTTTAGGAAAAAAAAAAAAAGAAGGCATTTGCCTATCCCCTCCCTCCTCCAATCTTAAGTTTTGTATAATTGGTAGTCAGTAGTATGTTCAATTTATTTTGTATACATCTCAAGAAAGATGTACAAATGTCTGATGTTTTTGTTCATTTGGGTTTTGTTTTGTTTTTTATTTTGGGATGCTTTTTTTTAGGGCCTGGGTTGTTATTGTTTAATTTAATTCATATTTTATCCATACATGGGCCTCAATATTCCACTATTTGGCGGATATTCGCTACCGCTTTTTCATCTGCTAAAGGACCCTACCGCCCCAAGGAGTGACTCTTTTCCTTATAATAATGTTCAAAACCCTCAGTTTGTTATGAAATAACCTTGGTTTGATAAATTGATGGTTTCTCTTTCAGTATTTCTAGGGTTCAATAGTATGGTAATAATTGGTGTCTTGCAAGAATGGTCATCCATCTATTACATTCACGTTGAAAGTTCCTCCTTTATAAAAATTCTGAGTTGAGACCAAGGCTATAGTATTCATTTCAACATAAAATATTTTTCATAAGACAAGAAAGGTTCATACTGCCGGTTGGAGAAGCAGAATTACAGGCTGACTAGTTGGGAGTTAACTGTGTCAATTTTGAATTAAATGGTCCACTTAAAGTTCAGATTCAGTTTTTTTTCAGTGATTATGACAATAAAAAAAAATTCTATCTGCATTTTCAACAGAAATTATAATATCATACTAAGAAAACTACTGTCCAGTCTGGATTGGAAATGTAAAAAGTTTCTCCACTGTCAAGGAAGTTTGAGATAATTTGATATATATAAGGGATCCTTTTTCAGCCTTATGGCTGGAAATCTCAAATGTTATTTACTATTTTTTCCCATTCTCAGAGTGAGAGCTTTCATTCAATAACTTATTTGCCAAGAGCGAAGGAGTTTGGTAATACACAGGTCTATGTGTGTGTCTAAGGGCTTGGCTGTGAACACATGTCTTGCTGGGCTGCCGTGTCTGCCTCACATGGCGATTATCTGAGTATTCCTCTCTGTGGTCTCACTCGAATGAAAAATATTGTTTTGTAAAGTTGTCCTAAACTTAATTAAAACACAATTTCCAACAGACATTCCTCAGAGTGAGAGCTTTGATTCACTACTGATTTGCAAGATTTGTTGCCTATAGATGGAGGAGTTTGGTACCACACAGACAGACAGACGATAGGAAGATCTAGAACAGATACATGTATTTATTCTGCCTGCATCATCAATTATAGAAAATGGAATAATTTTAAGGCTCTTTTAATTGTAAGCATTCTATAGCCGTGATAAATGTGTCAAATAATTATTTATTTCTCTTTTTCTTCAAGGGACTATGCAAGCAGCTTGTAACTTGATTGAGAAGGCCGGTGCTGTTGTCTCTCTGGCTCTTGTTGTGATGGAGTTACCTGAATTAAAAGGACGGGAAAAGATAAAGCATCCATTTATTTCTTTAATCAATTTCTAATCAAGTCCAGTGATTAACGTTTCTGTTCAGAGGATGTGTAATTTAATATCCAAGATCTGACATGTTGTATTTTTTCAACTGTGATTTAATAGCATCTGATATGACATACCTATCCAACTGCTTGTCATAGTGTAGTCAAGATTTACTGCTTCTATACAATTTTTACCACCAGCAATACCAGACTCTTTCTAAGAATTGATCTCTCCCTTAATTTGGTTTGATATTGTTATTCTTTTTGCCCAGTCTGGATGAAATTCTGTTTCTAATGGAGAGCAGAATGTCGCAAAGATTATCCCGCTATCAGGCTGCCCTTATAGCAGGGGCAGCAGCCGGCACAACGGTTGATGTTGTTCTTTTTCCTCTGGACACGGTAAAAACCCGCCTCCAATCAGAAGCAGGATTTATTAAGTCAGGCGGCTTCAGGGGCATATATTCAGGGTTGTTGTCGGCTGCCTTGGGATCTGCCCCCACTGCTGCCCTCTTTTTTGTAGCCTATGAAAGCACAAAATCAGCATTTGATGCTGTACAACCAAATACACGGTTTCAGTCTATGGTTCATATGCTGGCTGCTTCCTTCGGAGAGGTTTCTGCATGCCTTCTTAGGGTCCCAGTTGAGATTGTCAAACAACGTACTCAGGCTTTGAATACTGGATCATCATTTGCTTCGTTTCAGTACACGCTAAGGACAGAGGGAATAAGAGGCTTCTATCGTGGTTACTATAGCACTGTTGGAAGAGAGATTCCCTTTGCTGTGATTCAGTTTCCTATGTGGGAGTTGATGAAGTCGTGGTGGTCTAAAAGAAGTGGGGAACCTATTGCTGCCTGGCAGTCGTCTGTCTGTGGAGCAGTTGCGGGGGGAACCTCAGCAGCCATCACCACCCCACTGGATGTGGTTAAAACTCGGATAATGTTGGCAGAAAAAGGATCGCATCTAGCCACTGGTTCTATAAGAAGGACTATGGAGCATGTTGCTGCAAATGAAGGAATCCGTGGACTTTTTTCTGGTGTTGCCCCCCGTGTATTGTGGATATCCATCGGAGGATCAATTTTCCTAGGGATTTATGAAAAAGTACGAATAGTTCTTAATAATCTCTAGCTGAAGTAGTCTTTAAAAAAATTTTGTGAATTGATTTAATGCAGATATATGTGAACATTATTTTCAAGTAATGTTTTGAAATGTCTAATCGAGGATCAGGAATGTATTTTGCCTTTTCATATGATGCAGATTTCAGTAATATATAAGATTTGCTTAGCTTTGTTAAGAGTTAATGGATTTTTTTCTCTGGAATTTTGAAGATGCAATTTGCATGATTTTAAAACTGTTCAAGCATAAATATACATTCCAAGGGCTTTGATTTTGTCAAATTAAAAAAAAATTCCGTAGCCCTTTAAACATGGATCTCCTGGGGTGGGTAACATGAAACATTCCTAGATAAGATAAGATAAGATAAGATACTTTTATTTGTCCTTTAAATACAAGGAAATTTGTTGAGATCATTGGAATATTGACTTGACACATAGACATATATGAAGAATATACACACAGTCGCGTTCTCAGATACTTAGTCACATACACATATTACCAAAAAAAACATATCATTATACATGTACCAATCATGAATGAGAAGGACATAATGTTCTCAAAGTTGTAACAAGTATGTTCCCAAATCTTAAGAATGTCCTAACTAAGAAACAAAGTCAAATCAATAACATGACACAATTTTACAACATTTTTAGTTAGGAAGTTCCTAACCACCAATCAATCCCAGAATGCATCGCTTAAGAACATTCCTAAATTCATTTTTAGTAACCAAGAATGGCGGCCTCCACAAGGAGAAAACCAAACAGGAGCGGAGAGGAAACTTTTGCATTAATTGAACAAGTTTCCTCTCTGTACTCAACGCTCACATCAAAATTTAAAACCTCTGCAACAAATGCAACCAAAAGGGGGCACAGACAGCTGCTGTCTGCCTTGCTGTCAATGCTAGAGGTTAAAACTAGGCCGTCTTAGGCATGCGGAAAGAAAGAAAATTTACCGAGCGTCATCCAGGCAAGCTATAAATGTATTGTCAAATTTGAGGCCTAGATCTCTCAGGGTGTTTTTATGATCTATCTAGCTACTGTTACCAATGACACTTAAAATTGTATTTGACTACTGTATTTAGGGTGAAGGCTACTTAGAGATGACCTTTGGCAGGCCTGAGATATGTTCCTAACTTTATACTTAGCACGTACTTAGGAATATTCTTAAGCGTCATGATATCCACCTTACCCAAGGTGATAGGAAAATTTCTAGGAATATTCCTAAGTATGGATTGCTCCTTCCTGTTACTTACCTAACTCTAAGATCAAACTTAGGAATGTACTTAGCTTATGAACATACTTAGGAACACGTCATGTACCCACCCCTGAAGCTTAAAATCCGCCTCCCCTGGCTTCCTGAGCGTTTTTCTCACATAACCTAACATGTGGGCATTTGCGGCTGTGGTGATCATATCTCAGCATAAATCAAGAGTCAAGAGGCATTCGACATAGTCAGTACAAGCGTGGGTGGGTGACCACATGAGCCTTGCTAGTGTGCCCAAGTCTTTGACGTTGTGTACTTAGGTAAGGTGTGAGTGAGTACGTGCCTGTTAAGACAGCGCCCCTCATAGGCTGCAAGTGTTTTTCTAAATGTTCGTTGTTGCTGTTGGTCAGGGTAATAAAATGTCATAGTAAAGCACTGTGGAACCTGCTCTCTCAATATACATGTCATCTTTACTATATCTTTACTGTAACCTGACATTTGGATACAGAGTCAAAGCATATCACAAATTTAGAGTTAAACACATGCAAACTGATTTACTTTGAGGAATCTCTTATACTTTTAATTCTTGAAGCGTTTCTTCATCTGATTTTATTGTCAAAATGTATAAGTATAAGAATTTTCTTTTCTAAAGTATTTCTCAAGAAGTATTTTAAATTGACTGTGGTTTAAATGAAGAATAGTTATGAAGATAATGAGCTTAGCTGGAGTAAACATAACAGATGCATTAAATTTGAGTTGATCTGTTGCTGGATTTTATACTTACACATGTATCATTTAAATTTGCATAAACAGTAGATAGCCTTTATTTGCTTGTATTTGTATTTTTCTTACTTATTGAGTAACAAACGCTAATTGGTACCATGGTGCCTATAGATTGACCTACATGACTGATTGCTGTTTGCTAGCTTTGTCATCTGACTTAGCATCTCAGCAGCCCCCATGATATCTCTGATGGATGCTTTCCACTGTTGTCTGTTTACACTGCAATAATTCAGATTTTCTTTAGGTTTGGATGATATTAGTCAATGATTGTTTGACAATCTCTTGAGATGGTTATTAAGAGTAAGTGGTAGAGTTGTGACTGGACGTCTTTTGTATTTTGGTCCTAAATCCTCAAAATAGAAAGACATGGCCTTATTTGCTGGATTTCAGTTTTGTCAAAGAATGTGTCCAAAAAGTTTACATTATGCTTCAAAAATTTGGAGCCATACAATGGTGTTTTGTTGCATTTCTTGTCCAATGCTTTGTTAGAGATGTTAGTTGGATATCTTATTCCCAAGATCTTTTTGAGTTGTTTTCAATGAAATATGTCTATTTATCTTCGTCAGATTTCATTAGGCCTCATGTTGTGTTGCTGTACCAGAGGATTGATTTTACCAAAGCATCTTAAGGGCGGTTCTTTGTTTGATTTTATAGCACCTGACCCAAACATGCCTCACTTTATGTAGAGCTACATTATAGAGCTGTTTTTGGTTGTCTATGCTTTCTTTACAGCTGAGTAAAGACCCTGTTTCTTAAAAGTTTTCCTCTAGTCATTTTGTCTACCGATTGTTGTTAGCTCGGTTTTGTCAATATTTATGAGCTGGTTGTACTTCTTCAGGGTGTCTCAAATTTTGCTTACAGCAACAAATTCATATTGCTGATGAAGTCCGTATCATCTGCTGTTATGTTTTCAGGTGGAATGTTGTTTATCAAGTGGGGTGAGACAGAGTCATACTCCCCTGATGGCATTTTCAAGGTGTATTGCAAATAAAACTGGGTTTACACTATCTCCTTGAGGGGTTCCAGTGTTGTTGAGAAAGAATTGGGACTTATAAACTAAAGACTACACTGAATTAATTTACTCTTGTGCCTCTATACCTGAGTCCATGTTGTACTCTTCCTCAGGGTCAGTATCCTTTGAGGCATTTTATCTGCATCTTTTTTTATTTCTTTTCTTGAATGTGTTTATTAGAATAGGGCCTACTTGGTGTGTACTTGGAATTTTGTAAATGCCTGTGACTTTTAAATCCCTTTAACCTTGATAATGATGGCCTTAGAATAAGGATGATAAATTATTATTTTTATAATCCATATTTATTATTATATTAACTTGCCTCTAAGTCTCCTTTGCAGTGTATTTTTTAAAATCAGTTATCAAGCAATGTTGCTTATTGTAATAGAGTATGTAAGATTCTTTTCAAAGAAAGCTTTTCATTTGTGTTCTCTATTTTTGTTTCCACATTAATGATTTTATTATTGTCTTTTTATTCACATAACATTTTAAGATGCTATGTCAACTTCTCTAACCCTAGTCTTCTTTGGCAGCAAGATAACACCATAATTTCTTTGTCAGTGACCTTTATGTAATGGGCTGAAACTAATTTTTAAAAAAAATGTTCTGTTATTGTGCCTTGAGCACCATGTTCTTAGGAGGTGTTCATTCCATCTTTGTTTCTGATTTGTTTTGTCAACAACTTAAATGAAATGAAAAAGCAAGGGATGCTAACATTAAGTCATTAAGTTTTGTATGTATGAATCAATCTATCTATAAGAGAGAGAGGGAGAGAGAGAGAGAGAGAAAGAGAGAGAGAAAGAGATTATAGAAGTATGTCATAAAATAAAGCAAATTACCCGTGAATTGAATTATGAAATGCAAACCGGTTGTAATAATAATGTATCCAACTAAGGGCGGGGGGGTATCACCAGGGCGGAGTCCCCACATGGAAACGGCTGTGAAATTTTTGTTTTAAAGATAGAACAATGCCCTTTTCACACATGATAGATAAGATGTTGATGAATCCAAATATGCCAAAAGAATGTATCCCTTATCAAAATGTAAAGCTCAATGAAGAGTCATGTGTTGTCAACAAAAATTTAGGTGGTCAAAACTAATCATCAGATTTTTTTTAACTTCAACGATTGAGTACAAAACTTAATTGACTTGCAAAGCAAGGGTATGCCTTTAGCTTGCACCAAGGCAATCAAGCAGTTCTTTATGGAATTCGGTTTATGTCCAAAGGTCTGAATGGGATAAATCCCGAAACACTGGTTTTATAACATTTAGCACTGCTTCAGGCAAATTAATATTGTGTTTATGAGTTGTGTTGGAAGCAATTGCCTTTTTATATTTGCACCAACTTTCATTGCAAAGTTCAGGAGAGGGTTTGTCATCTGTCGAAAGTTTGTGAAAATAAATGGCCCACTCTGACTGCTGCATTCTCGTCAAATTTCTCTTATTGGCTCTTATTGCATTTCCATAGTATGTTGGAATGCTATCTATCTGTGCATCGGTTAGTCTACCCCTTCCACCAATCTTTTTGCCATCTTCCAAATTTTTCCTGCTCATCGATGACTTCATCTTGCGAAGACGAGTCCCCATCCTTTTCTGAACATGACCGACACATTCAATTTTGACGACAGGTGTGTCCCCATAAGGTCTGGAGTCTGATACAGTCTTAAAACGGTTGGTATCTCCATCCCCAATAAAACGCATATATCGTAGACAATATTTTTCTTCTGATCTAGAGAAAATTTCAACTCCTATCTGACTTTCCATTCCACCAGAAGAGTCCTTGTGACTGAGACTACAATGGGGCGTATGTGATTCTTTCCATTTTTTTATATTCATCTGAAGTTTTATCTTTCAATTTTTTTACAAACATTTGATTTCACCCCTGTGTCTAAAATTTTACCAGTTGTACAACCTATTGTGTAACCACACCAACTTTTGATGTATGTCCCCGCGTCATGTAGGTCTCATCAACGGAAACGTCTATGTCTCTGGAAGAACTAGCTGATTCTTTTTACTCCCCTAATCTGTATTCCAATTCAGCTGCTGATTTCATACTTTGCATTTGAGAATCACTCACAGTCTCTTCCATGCTGTCTTTAATTTTCTGGTAGCTCGTCTTCTGTACTGGAGGAGGTAAATCCATTATACCACAAAAAGTTTTTAAATTTCTCCGTCCCCCTCCAATACATCGCATCGCAAAAGTGCTTCTTCTATTTACCGAATGGACGTTCAGGCTTCCACTTTTGTTTATGGGGATTTGTTCATAAGATGGAAAGCTCTGTTGTTGAAAGCACTTTTTGTTACAACATTGAAAAGCAAATATACTGTCGAGGCCTTGACGTTCATTCTCAGTAAGTTCGACTGCCATGCCGTAAAACTTACATGCTAGTTGACATCTGATTTGCTCTTTCAAAATAGTCATGTCAATAAATCTATAGCCATCAACATCTCCTTCAGCTGTTTCTTCATCACTTTTATCACAATTGTCATCCTCATCATCAGAGATGTTCTTAAGCTCTTCATAAAAGCATTTCAGCTTTCTTCAGATCGACTGTAAGTGGGATTGGCATTTTCACTGACAGCACTGACATGACTGGACTCACTGACACTTTGATCTAGATTCACACTTCCATTGTCAATGCCAGATCCATATGCCTCATGGCTTACCATGTGCTGCTCATCAGAATCTAGATCTCCCTTACTCTCCTTATGTGGTTTTTGCCACTGATTTCCATGAAACTTGCGTTTCTTGGGTCTATAGGATCTTTTTTTGTCACAATTCATGTTTGTAAAAGAAAGATTGACAAGATTCTTCACTCGCAAAGGTAACTGATAGTACAAGTAACAGCAGATGACCATTTGTAAATAAATCGAGGGAGGTACTCATTGAAAACAATGATATTGAGATGGTGCAAAGTCATCCAACTTCAGACTGTAAAGTAAAGTTAGTCCATACCCATGACTGAGTATAGGGGAATTAGGGGTAGAGACCTAATTATTCTAGGCATACGGCATAATGTGGTAGTTTGCCATTGCTTTCCACACCGCCTTTACTTCTGCCAAGTCTAGAAAGACCCAGCTACCCATTTATACTGCTGGGTGAACAGGGGGCCCCGAAAAAAATCCACTGCCCGACCCTGGGTTCGAACTCGGGCCACCTTGCATGGCAGTCCGCCGCTCTACCAACTGAGCTACTGGGCCACCCCTTCAAACTGTAATAACCCCCAAAACAAGAATTTTTTTTATCACAAATTCATCAAACCACCCTTTATAGAAAAAATGATTATAACTCAAAAAAAACTTCTGAATGGATTTTAAAAATTCAAAAAGGAGGATAAAGTACAAGAATTGATCCCTTTAAACAGCCAATTCCCTTTTTAGAATTCGACAATCGTCTTTTTTCAAATTTTTCTGGTGATTCTCTCCCTTAAATAAGCAAGTCGAAGAGAAGAAAAACATAGCATTATCCTAACCAACACATATGTACTTACGTACATACATATTTACAGATGAGACAATGTATATAACATACATACTTATATGATCCAATTGTTTCACTTTGTCATTTTCTTGGCTAAAACTTAAGCTCATTGTGTAAGACTAAATTGCATGTTAGGCCTATTTGTGTTTAGATTTATACAAAAGCAACTTGATCAAAGCCAGAATATCTGTGTGTTCACAGTCAATGTGAACTTTGTATACAAATTGTGTAACGAAATTAATAAATCTTTTGTTGAAAATAATGATGGGTTGAGGAGAAGTGTAAGAGAAAAAAAAAAGAAGCAATGATTATGTTTTCCTCTAAGAGTCCCAATGGGTTTCTTATCAAATTTATGTAGATGTTTCTGGTTGGTATGTTTATACTCTGAAACAAGTTTAAAGCGAGCGCCGTTGAACGAAAAAAAAGCTTGACTGGAAAAATGGAAAAAAGTAGAAATGTTTGTCATTCTTTATTATTATTGACAAACAGGTGATAAACTGAAAGTGTGAACCTCACAATTGCTGTTAAACTGAAAAAAACTTGGTCTTCAGGTTGCTCTCACTTCCCTACTGTTCCTGACAGGGTGTTGTAGCTAATGTTCACCTGCTGGCTGCCATCCTCTGTGCCCTTCAAATGCTAACATTTCTAACAACACATACGCATAGGCACAACTTAACAAACACATTAAGTATCCATTGCTTGCATTATCTTAACCATATTATGGTCTTGACAAAGGCAAAATCATTTCAATTGACACACACCCTTGTCACTTTTCAGCCACAATCTTTAAACGACGATATGTTTTAACTCTTTTGTCATGGTTTCACAATTGGATGCAGCAATTTCTTTTTTTAAGCTTGCCAAATCCCATGACTACTCATATAAAAATGTCAATTGTACATACAATTACAATGGAAACCATATGTCATTTTGTAGGAAAGTATATGTCCTGTCATTCTACGTGTAATTAAAAGTTGTGTGATCAAGATACTTTGTTATTTTGATGAGTAAAAGATGGGTGTGTGAAAAATAAAACAAAAAAACAAAAACAAAACTGATTTTCATATTCACCTGCCAATCACAAATTTAGGAGGCTCAAAATTCAGTCTTTTGAGGTCAATTCAAAGTGTTAAATGTATATCTCGCAATATCCAACAAGAAAAAAACCACGAATTTCTAACCAGACTAAACATTTTTTTTCTTTTTTATCACCTCGTCCTTGCACCAAAATATTCACAAAAAAAGCAAACTCTATTGTCAACTTACTGGCTATTTTTAGGAAAGATACATGAACCCAGATTACATATATTTTCAAAATGGCCATGAACTAAATTATCTCCTGTGAAAAAGAAGAAGACAATCTTGTGCGAGTAAATGAGGTTCCCCTGGACATGATGTGCAAACAAAATGTGTGCGCTTTCGTGAAATGGTCATCGAACAATAATGTCTCTCAGCTGGCCGCCACCCAATTATGTGCTTTTTGTCTGACAAGTTGTTAGTAACATCTACAAGTACTTGTGGCTTTATAAATGTTTGATTAGGTTCCAACAGAGCAGCACGTTTGCAAAGTTATATTACAAGCTTTCGCTTGAAATGGGCTGGGCCAGTTTTCTGCTGCTCAGGTGAGAGTTTGTAAATAATTACAGCATTCACCTGAGCAACTTATAATAGCCAATGAAAAAGTATTTTTCCACATAGCGTAATAACCAAGTTTCTTGTCAGCCAGGTCGCATCCGTTTATATTTATGTTGTATGTGTGCATGACCAAAGGCTTTGTTATAATGTTTTAAATTTTATATTTTCTTTTCGGCAAATGATGACATCTTTGGTCGAACATTTTGTTTAGGCCACGAAACACGGCTTCTTTGACTTTTCATTCCGCCAGATGGCAACAATGATTTTTTGATTGATATAATGCCATTGTTCTTGATGTCGTAAGAGCTTGTCATTTTTATATCTATGGGAAACCCCTTTCTGTTCTTTTGAATAGTGCTTGCATAGTTATACTGATTATCGAATAAATACTGTGAGGGTTATGGTGGTATGAAATCTGCCTGCGAATGTATGATGGCCTTTCATGAGAGGTGCGGTAGTTGTCTTGAGAACCTTGATGGCAGATTCACTATTTGGGTCACATTCAGGGTTATATGGTGTCTGGGTATCAAAATGCCCGAGCAGATTATAAGTGTTCCCAGAAACATTGTCGCAGAGCCAAAACAACTTTGTGTGAAATTTCTGTGGTTTGTTGGAACTGAATTGCCCATCGTGGAGGCGACCTTTCCAGCCAACAATTATCTCACATGCTGTCCTTAAGGCAAATCCATCAGGGCACAATGTGCGGCTTGTTGGAGACAAAGGGTTCAATCAAAATAAATCCATGAGTTTTGGTTTAAATGTTTTCTTTTAATCTTGTCTGAATGTTATTAAATGATTTAATGATGAATCTTGGAATGGGTTCTTGGTTCCTCAGCAGAAAGGATGTATAATAGGTTCTCTGTCGAATCTCCTCATGAAAGCCATACAAGGTAACAAGAAGGGTTCAGTGCAGAGAGATTCGTCTCAGGCCCTCTTGTCCTCAGCAGAGGAAGATTTTTGATAGGAGATAGAGAGAAGCATAGTCAATGACCATTCCTTTGTATAAAGGCCAGTAGAAAATTGTATGTGGTCGTCACAATGCTCAGTTCAGGGCTTGATGGCCAATTTTCATTTGCTGTTTTATTGGGGTTTTAAAAATAATTTTTTAGAGATGTTACTTTTTTGGTCAATCAATTCTCCATTTAGTTACTTTGACTTTTGTTGTTAGAATATGTACATGTATTACCAGTATGGCTATTGTTTATTTTAAATTGGGTTTTTTCCCTCTGTGCAATTTCTTTTCATCTGAAAATCTTTTTCTGTTAAGACTATGTAGTGTTGTTAGCTCATTTGATAGCAGTGTTGATAGGTTCTTAAGCATGTTATCGGGATTCGAAATTATTATTATTATTATTATTATTATTATTATTATTATTATTATTGTTATTATTATTATTATTATTATTATTTGTGGGAGAGAGACAGGGAGAGGGGAAGGGACAAAAAACCATGTATCATGTTCACTTATTTTGGGTAATTATAACCTACTGTAAATTTGATTCTGTGCATGGGGTATTGTACTTTTGATTTGGATGGCAACCTATAGAGAAAACTGCAGAAAAAAATGTTGTAAAGTAGAGAAGCATTGTTTTTTCACTGGGTGTAACAATCCCTTTTGTACCTCCCTAATACTGTTTTAAGGGAAGTACAGCTGTACTGCTCAAATACTGCTACTAGCCTGTAAGCACTACCTGTTTTGTAATTATTAGTATAGATCTTGATTATTAATATTACTAATAAAGTCAATCAGATGTAACTATATATGTGGTTATCGATTGCCAATAAAATCAATCAGAAGTAACTACACTTTCATCAGAATTTTGTCATACATTTATTTAGTATATGTGTGGATATATTGTAGTAATTATATTTGTTGTATTAGTATGAGTGTAAAGCTATGTGTTCTGTCCGTAGGAATCAGCTTTCGTTTGACTGTTGAGGCTTCACCTCCCTTTACCTCAGTATGCCTAGAGCCTAGTAGTGCCAGTGATGCTGAAAAGGCTTAATCTTCAGACTACTGGCCTCTCCCCAAGCATGTTGTATGACATGAGACAAGTAAGAGGAGAGTGAGAGCATCGACTCTCATCTGTGACTTTTTGTTTGGGATGGGAAGGAGGCATATTCAGTGACCTTCCTCCACATTTGTGCCCATTGCACAACACTTACAAGTACTATGGGGATCACTGCTTATTGAGATGGACCAGGTAAAAGTTACAGATTGCATAGTATACTGTTTAACACTGTTTCAAGAACAGTTTTAGAGCACTTTACAAAGCTTTAGCCAGTAGCAGGCATACTACATGCAACAGGGGAGTATGCTGTAAAATGGAGCTCATTTAGCATAATACCAGCGGATTGCGAGGTAGCCTACTCTGAGTACCACCTGAGTTGAGTGAAACAGTAAGAGTAAATTTTCTTGCTTAGGGAAAAAAAACATATCACTGGCATGAATCAAATCCAGGACCTCCCAATCTGAAGATAGTTGCCTTAACCATTGAGATATATACAGAAAAAGGAAAAAGTAGTCCTTTCAAGCTGAATCGGCTCATAGGGCTGGAGTATAACCCCTTTTTCAATAGCATGAAGCGGACAGTGACAGAAAATGTATCCATCACTCTCTGAATAGGACACTGTCTATTGCAGAGTACTTTTCCAGCCAAAGCTGTATCCATTTTCACCTGGGTCGAGTGAAGCTTCTTTCTTCTTTCTTTTTCAAATTCCCATTCTACCTTTCGGTGTATGGGATCTAGATATCCGAAATGATCTTTCTCCAGTCTA
>JAOWAY010248794.1:0-15939 GCA_028565895.1 Goniobranchus geometricus | reverse complement strand
GTTGCTGTTGCATGAGTTTTCTCCTTTTCCTACCACTAATCGCCACATCCCAGTCCTCGATAGAAGACTGGACTTTCCGACGAGAACTCATTGAGAGACCTCATTGAGAGACCTCATTGAAGTTTTCAGTCTCCTCCCTCTCTAAAGTTCTATAAACTTCTAAAAATTCTAAATAACGCACTCAAAACTGATGTGTCTCCTAGAGGCATATCTGCCAGACTGGCAATATGTAGTGCCTGATATAGCCTAATATCCCGTAAACTCATAAAGTATCCCGTAAACTCATAAAGTATCCAGTTCATATCGCAAGTATTTTAGAACTATTAGCTAGCCCTAGATCCCCCGTAAAGCAACCCTATTTGACCATAGTTGACCATAGACAGTAAACCCGCAATGTTAGACTCTTAGTTACTACGTAATCACTGAATTCAGCCACCCAATCACGAAGCTCGCTGATAAGCAGACGACCAATCAGAGCAAAATGTCTCATATTATTGCACAGAGTTAAGAAAATACGTAAATCTACGTAAACATGGAATTGCAGGACGACCAATCGCCAAGCTCGCTGATAACGGCAGCCCAATCGCTGGACTCGCTGATAGCAGGAGCCAATCATAGGGTAAGTCTGATAACACTGGACCAATCACAGAGCTAGGGCAGGATACATTAGGACTGGATCCACCATACGAGCTCATTTACCCCTCGATGCTCATGACCTACGCACGTCTACGCTTTCTGCTCCTACCCGCTCACACTTTTCCACTTTTAGTTCTGTTCACTTCACTCATACTCCATTATGGCTCTAAAAGCTAAACTTCAGAACGTTATGACTGCTGATCGTGAAAGTACTGACCGTAGTCATTATCCCTTACAAAATCATCAAATACACCTGCAACAACAACCCGACCTCCAATTACAACTACAACAACAACCCGACCAACAACAACTACAAGTACAAGTACAAACTCTCCAGCAACCCGACCAACAACAACTACAAATACAAACCCAGCTCCAAGACCCACTCTATGCTTCTAACTTTGATGTAAGTCAACCGATGCCACTAAGTCAACCGATGCCTCTAGAGTCCCTTGCTGCTGCGCCGATCTCACTAGACCCAGTCATGGAGAAGGTGGAATTCATAGCCCAAGAAGTAGGTTGCGTGAAGCGGGAAATGGAAGACATGAGAAAAGAACTGAAGGCCTTTATAGCTGCGGTGCCTGAATATGTTATGCACGAAGTTCAAAGTGCGATTACCCGTCAACTGCCAGCAAAGCCAGCGACTCCGGCAACACCAGCAACACCAGCCGAGCCTGCATCTACTGAAAAAGTTCCTGCATCTACTGAAAAAGCTGAAAAAGCTGCTGAGAAGAAACCTACACCACCACCAACTCCCGAGACTGCTGCCCCTAAGGACAAACCCACATCATCATCCAAGAAAGTTCACTTTGATATCGACACTAGCACACCTAGAAAAAGACCACACGACAGCGAAGATAACCCCCAAGTACCACCGGCAAAGCGCCCAACAACAACAACAACTAACACCTCTGAAGACACTGTGCAATTCTCCCTGAAATGGGTCAAAGGCAAGTTGAAGGCCCCCAAAAAGGACCAGAACTTCACATACAACACCATGTTGGTGCTTGTTTGGATTCTCAAATTCACTCGGTTGGTATGTGAGATCTTCCGTACCAAGACTTTGTCTGAGCTCATAGAAGATGGCCCATCGAATGCCGTAATGAACTTCGCAAAATGGATGCAAGAAATAGTGGACGTTGTGGCTCCTGAAGAATACAATGCATTGATCGGCATTGCCAAGGTAACGTCAACGGAGGACTTGCAAAAATTCAAAAATGGAGTTGCGTTCTACGAGGCCAGCCAGAAAAAGCCCGAAATCATGAAAAAATATAAAAACGCCAAACTGTTTGACAAGAACTTTGAGATTAAGATGAATTATACTAAGACTGCGTATATGACAACCCTATTGGATGTATTTACCAAACACGGCAGTATGCTGTCGGCTCTATTTCGATCCTTAAAGGCCAACCGCGATGAGGATGACGACGGCAGTCGTGCGGTAATTTTCGGAAAGCTCTACTCGGTTCTGTCAGCATCAAGATACGTCTCCGAGTTGGAAGCTTTAGACTGCATATGTTCTGTATGTAAGTCACGAGTAACAGATGTCTTCTGTGCAGAATGTACTTACATGTCTGTATGCTCGGTGTGCTATACAAAGGGACATGTGACGTGCAACGGGTGCAAGTCGTCCATAAAAAACATCTCATACGGCTACGGCGCACAGACACCCCTACGATCTGATGACAAGTCCACAAAAGGAGTTTACTCTTGCTCCGTGAGAACAATTCCACGGCTCCAAGTAGTCACAAAATACTTTACGAACAAACTAAAAACTACAGGCCTCATTACACCGAATAGCGATCAACCACTTAAAGTTTCAGACATCACCAAACCATTCATATCATACATCACATCCGCCGAAAAAAACATAGTAAAAACGCTTGGAGCCGTGGAGACGTTCTTAAAGCAGGGGACGAGTCGTAGGGGAATACGTCTGTGCGACCAGTGTCGAAATACCGTAGCCACGAGGAGATTAAAGGACATCAGAGATGATGACAACAAAGACGGAACACCCGTTGCACTATGTGATGTCTGCTTCGACAGTACCGTCGAAAACGATAACTTCGTCAAGTATCATACAGACAATTTGTACAAAGGTGTTAAAATGAGTGTGCCTGCTGCGGCATTTCAGTTAGATCTTTCTTCAATACCCTTGGATGATCGTCACCAAGGGTACTTGAAGAAAGATACGAAAAGAAGAAATGCTGACGCAGTATGCACCAAATATGGCATTGAGGCACCAAATAAAGCACAAGAAGACTCTGTATTGACTCTAAAAACTATCCTGAAACAGATTGTCTCGTGGGGAGTGAGGCCAGAAGATCGGACTATGAAACAATATTGCCAGTTCATCAGTGAAAAGATAGCTTCGTGCTGGCCTATTAGTACCAAAAAGCTATTGCAACACTCGCTGACGGACAATGGTGGTATTGTTTCAAAAGTCTATGAATACGACTGTCCTGATAAATGTCTGTTGGACCCTCAGCCCCACGAGACGAATCAGGAAAGATCGCATCCGTATGTGACAACTATACTTCAAATCTTCAAGACGGCTTCTAGGAAAGAATCCCTAGTAGCTGTCTTGGAGAAAAACGAAGTATGCGTCATAAATGAGTCTGTCATTCTCATCGGAAAGTTTGTGAAAACTTTGAAAGAGAATAACTTCTTTAGTGGATTGGGCGATGACGACGACATCGTTGGCTATTATGAGGGTAACTTTTACCCTCATCCTAGCCAACGTCGTAAGAAGTCGTCGTCGTCGTCCAAGTCCAAATCCAAAAAGTCACAGCATACTGCCGAATCGCCCAAGGATTTAATACTAGAGGACTTATCAGAGTCAGAAGAAGAAGATGAGAACATTGACGTTGACGGCGACGACACGACGGACGAGGCCAATACAGCCGCTGAGGCCTTGACTATGACTTCTTAATGACTTCTTAGTAGGGCCTACCACACTATCCTGGTATAGGGTGGTAAGGCCCTAGACGTGAACTATGCCTGTGAGACCAAACTGTTAGGTGACATAACTTGTGTATATGATATTATTGCTTGTAAATGCTATGTTCGTGTAACTTGTTATGTATATATGATATCACCCCTCTGGCACTGAAGTGCCAGGGGCATAAAGTTTTTTTAAAACTCTCATTATCTTTATTTTGAGTTTACGGATATATATACCCCCTGACACAAGTGCTAGGACCAGACACTTCTAACACTCCCTCATATATCGTAAACTCAAAATTACGATAATGAGAGTTTTAAAAAAAAAGCTTGATAGCTATTAGAGTGGTCGTTTTTTTAAAACTTGTACTATCGTAATATTGAGTTTACGGACTGATCGGTTTGTACTCGGGGTTTTACTCTATCTTCATAGTGCATTAACGGAATTGCTCGTGAAGTGGCGATGACGTCATATGAACAGTATATAGGGTAGTGCTACCAGAGGAGCCCGTCAGAACAGCTCACGGCATCGCAATGGGTCGGATCTACTATATGATAGTTAACAACTCTCCCTCCGCTCCTCGACTACGTCAGGGCAATCAAAATGAGCGTCGATGGCGTGTTCGTGTGCACAATACGGCTCCAGGTCGTACACGTACGTACAATGTCAAAATTCCTGACACCAACGCCGTCGTTGATGATCCCGACAACTTTAACGACTTAATACGGTGGCACAAAGCTACTCAAACAGATAACATCGAACATACTACTACTACTACAGAAACACAAACTGTAGCTACCACACAAACTGTAGCTACTACACAAACTGAGTATGATGATGATGAAGACTATGATACGGGAACTTCAGATTCTGATGATGATGACGACTCTACGGGCCCGCAATCATCAGATGAGTCTTCTGATGATGACGATGCTACACAAGTTTATGAGAATGCTGACGATGCTACGGGAACACGAGCTTCTGATAATGACGACGCAACACAAGTTATATATGACGATGATGATGCTGCGGATGATAATGATGTTGCGGATGATGAGAGTGATACGGTTGATTATCTTTCAACTAGTTCATATGCATCCTATGTATATGATACAGATGGAGAATATGGATACAAATCAGATGATGGAGAAGTAACAGATTTTCATTGACGTAACCCCAGATTACTGGCTAGCCAATCACTGACCAGGTGGGTCACGTGGGTGCTGAGTCAAGTGGTCACATGGGCTAGACTCCTAGTACATAAGCAAGTATACTGAATGCACACCATCATCCACTATCATATGTCGTACCAGCCACATCAGCAATTTGGCTCTGCTCACACCCAGCGCTGATATCTTTTCACAGACTGTGTATAGTGAATCAATGCCTTATGTGATATATACGTGTTATTATTGCTTCGTTCTAATAAAGCGACCTTTTATCCCTCATGGATGTGCTAGTCTATATGGTGGAGTGGGCCGCTTGTCGTCATCACCGGAACAAATCTTCTATCTGAGAAGATACATGGAAAATCCATCAAAATTTGCAATACTCGAGCCAATTTACCAACTAGAATACTGTATATTCTGCCACCAAATAGTTCGGAAACAGTTTGAACCACACTCTTGTCCGCAACCTGCGGTTGGTTATACCCGTCTCATTCGCAGACAAATTCGTTACTGCAGGCAACCGATAACGCAAGAACTATTAGATTTTCGTAACTTTTGCTGCGTTGACAGCCCAGAGTTATTCTTCTGTTGATCGAACTACAGAGATGTCGTCACTATGGCTCATAGACTTGTATATATGTATATAAAGTGACCTTTATACTGTGTGATATACCGTGTGATATATATAATCAGAGTCTTCTCTTGTATCATCTATAATGAACTGATATACTGTGTGATATATAATCAGAGTCTTCTCCATCTGTATGAACTGTCGTAAGTTGCGGGCTCATCGAGAACTCACAAGTCGGTCTTTTTTATGGGTTCTCTGTCGTAGTAGTCATAGTAGTAGTAGTAGCTGTAGGAAAGTAGTAGAAATGTCGTTGTCGGTGCTAAGTGATCTAATGGAATTAGTCACTTCTTTCTTCCTAGCAAAGTCGTATCAGTAGTAATAGTAAGTAGTAGTAAAGAAATAAGAATAAGAATAAGAAGAAACAAAGAATATGAATAAGAAAGAATAAAAGAATAAAGAATAAGAATAAAAGAATAAAGAAAAAGAAAAAAATCAAAGTCGATATCTTGGTTGTTTGACATCAACTTTCCATGAATGGATGTTGTTGTTGCTGCCGCTGCTCATATGCTGGGTTTCTGTTGACAATGGTAGTGTGCCTTGACAAAGTACCTAACTCAGCCTCATCTTCCTCCTACACTGCGGAGGAGTCTGTACACAGTGGTTTGGTTGTTGAATCAAACATCGTTCCTCCTACACTGTGGAGGAGTCTGTACACAGTGGCTTGGTTGTTGAATCAACCATCTTCCTCCTATACTGCGGAGGAGCTGTAATCTACCATTTCCTCGTCTTCTGTTCCCCCCCCCAAAAAAAATCTGCATAAAAACGATCAAAAGATGGTATCCCTCTAGATATCTCTCGTGGTCATACTGTCGTCTTTAGGTTGCTAAGTGATCTAATGGAATTAGTCACTTCTTCCTAAGTATGGCTGTAGATATCTCTCTCATGGTCACACGTCGTCGTCGTTAGGAGAACATTTGAACTCCCTTGCTGACATGGTTGCTTTTCATACTTGCCATTAGTATGGCTGTGTACCTAGGTCCTGAAGTTTAAGGCAAGTGTCTCTCCTTCGCTATCCAGGGCTTCGGCCTATGGGGCTTCGGCCTGTGCTAAATACTCTCCTTCGCTGCAAAGCGATATCCAGGGCTTCGGCCTTTGTCCAGAGCTTAGGCTCGTCATAGTCACCTTTGTATTTCCACTTTGTGCAGTCTTCAGATAGCTGCTTTCAATAGAGTGGTCGATCACGTGACTTTTCATAGTCACATTGCTTTGGAGTCGCTGTAAAGCGATATCCAGGGCTTCGTTGATACTCGTTCCTCGCTGTAAAGCGATATCCAGGGCTTCGGCCTGATTTGATACAAAGAAAGCATCGTTCCTCGCCGTAAAGCGTTGATACAAAGAAAGCATTGTTCCTCGCCGTAAAGCGATATCCAGGGCTTCGGCCTGTGATATATACTCTTCTTCGTTGCAGGCTTCGGCCTGTTTTGCGTGATATGTGATACATCACCATGTCTTTCAAGATGGTCCCCAATTTACTTTTATACAGTACTTTTATACAGATACACTATAGACTAGTCGTCCATAAACTTACCTATGTCTACTGTACATTCCATAATGTCATATTCCCCCATTTTACTTTCCTTGATTATTGTACATTTCCCCCATGTCCCTTGATTATTGTACATTTCCCTCCCCCCATGATTAAAACACTTTTTTTAAAACTTTCATATCTTAATTTTTGAGTTTACGAGAAGTTCAGATAGCATTACGTAAGCAGGATACACAGATAAGCATTGACCAATCACAGAGCGTGTGACTATCACAATGGATATATACCACAGGTGGGCAGGCAACATATGTCAGTCGCCTATAATCCTTGCTCTGATCATCATGCCAATGATGCCCCCACACCTCTGGTTGATGTATATACCTAAAACCGACAGCTGGAAGATAATACCTAGAGACGACACCATCACCTGGGTGATGGAGAATTGGGAATATGAACTCAGAGATAGAACTTACAACGATCTCCTCCAGGAAAATCTGGTTCCATCACACCTGGTAATTGTCGTAGCGGAGTGTGCAGCCACTAAATCAAAATCCATAGATATCTTCAACGATTGGGCCATTCCTTTACAACACCTAACCAAATCCACCGTGACTTGCGCGGTGTACTTTTATAACACTGACGATCCAAACTCTATCTCATATATTATACAAGCTCTAGATTATTTCCAAGTACAGTATCTAATATCAGTACAGGAAACCTACGTGGTCGTATCGTCAAAAACACCTAACGAAATCGTTTTCGATGCAGTTGGATGCGTTGAGGATAAAATTCATTTTTTAGTGTGGAAGACCATTCGTAATCCTCTCATGTTGTTCGATGCTGCCTGTCAGGTTTGCGACATGGACAAGTTAAATCTGGCTTTTCCCAAACCCAGATCAAAAATGTGTAGTTCCCCAGGGCAGTATAGAACTCTTATCAACTTTAAGCGCAATTTGAGTAAAATAGGGAGTTGTTGTATTCTGCATTGATTCTGTGACAGGACAGTACTCATTACATACTGTGATACATTTTCATACAATTACTTCTGTGACATCGCCTTTACCTTAATGTACCATAATGTGATATATTGTAATACATCACCATGTCTTTCAAGTCTATGTTCAGTCTACCATAATGTGATATAATCATCACCATGTCTTTCAAGTCCCCCATTTCCTTGACTATTGTACGTTCCCCCCCCCCAATAAAAACACTTTTTTTTAAAACTTTCTTATCTTAATTTTTGAGTTTACGGTTTCCAGATAAGGAACAAGATGGATGCCAAGAGAATATGCTAGTGCGCATGTGTGAGAGATAAAAAAGACCCATATACGGTAGTGTGCATGCGTGAGAGATAAAAAAGACCTATATAATGGTAGTACGCATGCGTGAGAGATAAGGACTACCATATACCCGCTGTCATCCAGCTAAGCAGCTCATTCGCATCCATACCATCATGGCTACAACATCTATAATCAACCTTCCCGCAGACGTGATCCTTAACATATTACCATTTCTCTCATACAGAGAAATTGGTGATCTCAGACTCGTTTGCAAGACCTTCAGGGATCTTTGCGACGTCAAACTCGACAGATTTAGAATACAATGCGTGCAGTCGTTAGAGCAACTACAATACAAGCTGAAATCAAAAATTCCTCCGCTGAATACTAACACTCATCCCTTAACCAGACCAATGATATACATAGAACACACGAGGTCGATACTGAATTACATATCGCAAAGATTTACATTCGTCCCGCCCAAGATGTTGGATCATGCTAAGATCATGATATCCGCAGCTCAGCAACTATACATATCCTCATCTTCGATTACACCGATTATTATCATAGAAGACCACTACCAAATGATAAAAGACGCAGACAAAATCCTTGAATACAATCTCCTCGTTTACCCAGATATGTTCAGTCATCTGACGAAGAAAGAGATAGAGACCTCGGACATTGATGAATTAAGTGATGAAGCAGTTTGCCTGTGTGAAAATTGCATATCCAACAAAAAAACAATTGCGAAACTCTCCAAGACAGTCAAGGCCCAAGGAAGAGCAATCCATAAACTATCCAAGCAACTGACCACATTGATGGCCCGTATAACCAGAGGAGGTAAAGCACAAAGTTTTATGTCTTATCAAACGTATCTCACCTTTAACAAATGTCACCGTAACAAAAGTTCTTTTTCAGCTCAAGTCTTTTTATGGCAACTTATCACACAGAAGATTCATTCTATATACTTGTTTCACTCCTTCTTAGGTTTGTACAACTCATGGAACTAACGTGGCAGCCTAACCTACATCAGCAGCCCAAAAACCTGACAACCCAACGTCGGTGGACTAGATGGATGACTTCAGAGCAACTATTACTACCCAATACTACCCGGATGTGTATTATGTATATGATATTTGTGTGTGTGTGTATACTATGAGATTTTTTTTAAAACTTGCTTAGCAGTTTTTTTGAGTTTACGGTATTACGACGGAGTGCAAAGTGTACCAGTGCAATACGACCTATGACCGGGTCCGTAATGATCAACAATTTTTTTAAAACTTGCAGAGCCCGATTTCTGAGATTACGGATTTTCCCGATTTACCATGACAGTACAAGCTTTTTAAAAACTTGTAGAGCCCGATTTCTGAGATTACGGATTTTCCCGATTTGCGATTTTTTTAAAACGCAATCATTACCAGTTTTGAGTTTACGGAGTACCTAACCCACAACGATTAGTCCGTTTACCAGGGGGGGGTATGCAGAATCAATACCCCCTAAGCGATATCACGATATCCAAGTACTACCCATGTCCATATACTACTATACCCGGGATATACGGCCTGGCGTCTCGCATAAAATCAAAGTCAATCTAAAAAAAACCAACTCAAGAAAATTTATACAAAGTCGAAAATATGGCCAAATACGATCATAACAATTATTCATTCACGAAAAGTTTTCAAGATTTTTTTTTAACGCAATCTCCATTTTTGAGTTTACGGAATATAGACTTTGAATCGGAAATGCACAGGCTTTCGCTCGATGATTTTTCATTTTTTGAGTTTACGGAAAATACACTCTTTCCTAGAACTCAATTTTTTTTTGAGTTTACGGAGTTTTTTTACGGAAAATTTTTTTGGTACTAGATTCTTAGTTTTTTTTCGGTAGAATCCATAGAGCATGTATATAGAGCATCCATAGAGAGCATCCATGTACGAAAATTTTTTTGGGTACTAAACTCTTAGTTTTTTTTTCGGTAGAATCCATAGAGCATGCATATAGAGCATCCATAGAGCATGTATATAGAGCATCCATGTACGAAAATTTATTTGGTACTAGCTTCTTAGTTTTTTTTCGGTAGGATCCATATAGAGCATGTATATAGAGCATCCATAGAGCATCTATATAGATGTACGGATTGTGGTACTAGACTCTTAGTTTTTTTGGTGGCATCCATATAGATACAATGTCGACCATATAGATACAATGTTGACCATAGAACCGGGTACTAGACTCTTAGGGATCCATATAGAGCATCTATATAGAGCATCCATGTACGGGTACTAGTCTCTTAGTTTTTTTTTGGTGGCATCCATATAGATACATGACCATAGAAACCGAGTACTAGCCTCTTAGTTTGGTAGCATCGATATAGAGCATGTATATAGAGCATCCATATAGCGCCTTAGCCATACTATAGCTATACGATAGCTATATTTCGTAGTGGGATATGACGATAGCATATCGTCATAGTTTGAGTATATATGTCGCCGCACACATGCTTAGGCTCATTCACGTACTACCACCTCACGATCTCACCATGCAGGAGTGGCTATCCACATACCCCGTTCTCGCTGTGGTTGCGGTTCCGTTCGTCACTAGTGTGACAAACAACATAATTAACAATATTGCAAATCTGGTGACGGTAGGGTTTGATTACGTGAAAGCTGAATTCAGTCGCAAACTGTCTCGCCATGCGGCGTGTATCCAGTATTCAGGCAAGTATACTACGACGGTGGATACGAGATACAAAGTGGAGGAGGGTCTGTTGGCGTATATGTATCACATCTTTTCTGACGTGTTTTCGACAAAAGGCCTGACGACAAAAGGGATCCAAAAGATCAAGACTATGGACATTGGAAATTCTGATAACGTTTTCGAGAGTATGCTGATCCTTCAAAATAGTCCGATCGTTCTGGCGAACAAAATCGTTATTTACTGTCGGGTTTCTCGCTCGAGTGAAAACTCGCAACCAGAGTATACGACGTATACGATCGAGACGTATTATGATGAATACAAAAATGTTGACCAAAATATGAAACGGCTGCTGTATTTATTCAACCACCACATCTTGCCTCAGTACAAGGAATATCTGAAGAGCCAAACGAATGCTAGCACGCAATACGTGTACATGATGCGCGATGAAGTATTTGACAGATATGTAATCACCGGTGAGCCCAGACAATTCGATCACGTTTTTTTTCCTGAAAAGGACAGCTTACTCCGATCTATCGATCATTTCATTGAAAATCGCGAGTATTACCGTGCAAGAGGCAAAGCTTACCGAAAGGTAATTTTAGCGTACGGCGAACCTGGGTGTGGCAAAACTTCTTTGTTAATCGCGTTGGCAAATTACCTAAAGTCGAAAGACGGGAAGTATCCAAGGCATCTGATTCATTTGAAATTGGACAATTTAAACAGAAAGCAACTTCTTGATGTTTTGCATTCGCCCTTTCTCGAAACAGCCTTTAATCGAGTGTACGTTCCTTTCGATCGGCGAATTTATTACATTGAGGAGATGGACTGCTACAGTATTACGCACCAAAGAACAGCAGATCCGCAAGAAAAGAAAGCAGAACAACAACAAAACTTGCCAGACGTGATAATGAAAGATCTGAAAGTAGTAACGAGAGAGAAACTGAAAATTGGAGATTTACTAGAAGCTTTGGATGGAATTCCATCGATGAAGAATGGGGAAGTGGTGTTTATGACCACGAATCACATTGAATTAATCGACAAAGCTTTGCTGCGACCAGGCCGAGTAAATCATTTAATTCGTTTTGAGGCCGCAACAGTTGACTGTGCAGTTCAACAGATTGAGTATCATTTTAACACAAAGATGACGGCTGAACAAATTGCGTTAATACCGAACAAAGTACATACTGCAGCATCTCTCGAAGCTATGTGTGACAGTGTAACTTCCGTGGAAGACCTTATGAAACTAATAACCTCTCCAGCCTGAACCTGTCTTCACGCCCAACGCGACAGCGCTGTGGGTAGCGCATGTGATATTTTTTTTTAAAACGCCGGATATTATAGATTTGAGTTTACGGAGTTCTGACTTAGAGGTGAGACGCCTCTGTACTACTAAGCGTTCCGTAAACTCAAAAATTCAGCTAAGCGAGTTTTAAAAAAAAATTATGCCGCATACAGCAGCATTGCTAGGCGATAATGTCATCTCATGACCCCAACAGTTGCTGATTCATGTCAATATCACAAGATTCAATCATATATTTAAGACATTCGTGCTGACCTCTCATCGTTGCTAACATAGCAGCAGTTTGTCCAGCTCGGTTTTTGTGATCGATATCGACTCGCCCAGTTTTATGTAGATATTTAACGCATTCAATATGGCCATTCATTGCCGATAACATAAAGGGAGTGTTACCCTCATGAGTCTGTTTATCGAGACTAATATCATGCAAATAGTCATGAGTCTGTTGATCGAGACTAATATCATGCAAATAGATGACACAATCAACATGACCAAACATTGCCGCTAGTGACAAAGCTGTATGCCCATGATCAGTTTGTTGGTTAACATCAACACTACCAGTCTCGTACAAAAATTTGACACAAGGAAGATGCCCATTCATCGCTGCTAGCATAAAAGCCGTAAGTCCATGCTTACACTGGTCATTGATGCCATAGTGACCAGTGCCATTTAGATACTCCATATTTTGAAGCTGACCATGCGCTGCCGCTAACATGAAGAGATTTTGGCCATCTAGGCGCTGACCTTCGGTAGTATCAAGTTGTAAAGCTTGATCATCGAATGTGATCTGTAACATGAAGTGCTTATGTATAGCTTGTTCATCGATCCTGAGCTGTTCCTCCATCATGAGCATCCAGTACAACATATGATCAGCACATATGATATCATACCTATATATCCCCATCCTTACATAACATAGCGTACTTTACGGAATTAATTACACGAGTCCGTAAACTCAAATCTCAAACTATCAGAGTTTTAAAAAAAAGCGGCTGTATTATCGGTGGACTAGTACTGATACCATTCCACCGCGGTTTTTCCATCTATGAAGGTATCTATGTTTATCTAGATACCTTTGTACAGCCGGTTTTATGACTGGGATACCACCAATACTATGCAATCCTCTTCCTGTCACAATATTGACTGTAGAGCCAGGATATGCTTTCTTCAGTTCTCTCTCAACAATGATCATAGCTTCTCGCTTGGATTTCCCATGAAGGTCATGATGATGTACACGATGCTGCTGTACACGATGAAGGTTATGATAATACTGTACATAATCATGAACAAGTCGACCAATATATCTTTTCCTATGCTGTACCAGATGAAAGTTATGATGACGAAAATATTGCACATGATCATGAAGTTGTACGATATGGTATCGACGCAAGTCTGCCAGCGCACCTTGTATATGTAGCTGAGAACTGAGTCTACTGTTGAAAATGTCCACATAGTGGACTCTGTGATCAACGAGCATGATGATGATATGTGACACATGACGAGATCGCGCACACATATATTCGTGGCCTTATCTATGATGTAACCACAACAGGATCTCAGTAGGTGGTACACTTTATTGTCTCTTTCGTCGCTTCATTATTCGATCTAGTCGCTGAATGTTTTTATCCACTACTTTAGCGGGCAGAATACGACACGACTTGCTGCTTGGTCTTTCTTCGGAGTTGTTGGAAAATTCGGAGTTGTTGGAAAAATGAACGAGTACATCGCGTATGGCTGGTTTATTGTGCTCTTTAGGATGACTAATCAAAGCGTTAAGAGCGGAAATGAGACCACTAGTTTTCAACTGGTCCTGACTGATATGCATGGTCAAAAATGCTGTGTAAAAAGTCCGTCTTAGTGTATGGCACGGCAATATCTGATTTTGGGGTAATAGCCATTCAGCTATATGAGATAACACTCCGGCATCCACTAGCGTGTCTCGTATATCAATCTTATTTATGTGCTCGATCACGTACGGGAGCAATTTGATTTTGTTAAAGGCAATTCGTCCCTCGGCTATTAGCTTCTGGTCATTTCTTGATGCTTCGTGCATGCGCTTAATCACCTCATTTGCAACAGCTTGACAGGGAGTAACGCTCCCTTTACGTTTTTTCTGCTTACGAGCTTCTAGCATAAGGTCAAAATCGTATGCACCGTCGATGTGTCTCTTAGAAGCAGCCATGATTAATGTCAGACATATGACTGTGTATCCTAGCGCCTTAGTTATAAATGATATATGATGATACGTTACGTAGTATCCTTGTACACTGACTCCCCCATATATATACATTACTAACTATGTGTGTATAAATCATATTACGATGGATAGTAGACGGATTAAACGAGTTCTTAGATTTCATGGTGCTTCTACCGACTTTGTCAATAATGCTATACGCGGTGTCTACAGAACGCTGCTCGTAGATTACAAAATGGATTTTAGACACATCGTTAGAGTATTTAATGTATACATCATGATTCATACTTTTTTTTCTAAAAAATGGGAAACTAAGAACTCGCTACAGTATGATCCTCAGTTTATGCTAGTCTGGGCTCGATTGCTCAAAGCGGCTAAGCCAATGCTACGAGAGACGAGTATCACCAATCTCATTATATCCTGTCTGTACCTAACTTATTCCATACACGGCATTGAAACGGGCTATCCAGTAAAGCCATTTCTTAGATATGTCAAAAGCTCAGATGTTATATACGATTTAGCCACAAAAATCATCATTAATCGCTTTTCCTTATCTATATTAATGTCATAAGACGTATCGTCATAAGACGTATCGTCATAATAAGGTGTATATACTGAGGTAACGGCAATCTAGTCAGTCAGTCAGAATCTAGTCAGTCAGTAAGTCATCATCATGGGTGCCGCTATCACTTGTTGCATTACCGATCAACCGAACTCTCCACCACCACCATACATCACATACGTGCCATCTCCTCCACCACCATACGTACCATCTTCTCCACCTCCACCGTACGTAGATTTTTCATGGTGGCATAATGATGTTCCCGTCTACATCAAAGAATCACGCGTCGACGACTTCGTTTTTCCCAGAATTGCATACATGATTGGAAGTGGATGGGAACCTATGCTCTTGCAGATAGGACTTGAACAACAGCAAATAGACGTGACCATCGCCAGCACTCCCAACAGTATTTCTATCATTATCGCAAAACTGCTAGACATTTGGAAAAGAAAATACTACAAACATGCCACACTAGAAGTCCTTATGACAGCCATCATCAACCAATCAGTCAACGTCAACATGGAAGCGTTACGAAAATTTATTCAAATAGATCTCCCAAAACACCTCAACGCACACGATTAACCGTCACCATGAAAGCTCATCATACAACTATATCTCGGCAAGCTCTAAACTTAATGTGATACATACATAGTCTTTCAAGTCCCCCCCCCATCTTCCCAAATAAAAAACACTTTTTTTTAAAACTTTATTATCTCAATTTTTGACTTTACGGAGCACCCGGCGCACACAATTCACTCATTCGCCATATTTAGCCCAAACATAACCACTACCATACACAAAACTACCCATTACATTAGGGGTCATAAAATTACTACCACCACTAGTATCCATAAAATAACCGCAATAGCAACGAAACGACTCCAAAACGCTATCGTCCACACTCAAAATGAACGAAACCAGCACATCCTTCAAAACTCCGAGCAAAAAACTATTCAAGTAAGAACGAAAACAAAGACTGTAACATCGAGCAATCGTACGAACGTTGACGCACGGCTTTTCAGGCTCGTCGCCGGCGTCCAAAG